>JACVTC010000002.1:1127500-1320000 GCA_016946835.1 Neocallimastix lanati (nom. inval.) | reverse complement strand
AAAATAAAATAAAAAAAAAAAATAAATAAAAAATAAAAAAATAAGGTATATATATATATTCTTTATTCACTATTTTTCCCTTTTAATTTATTTATATTTTTCTTTCTTTTTATGATATTCTTCTTTTTATTATATATATCATCTATCCAAAAAAGAAATTTATAAATATTTTAAAAGTAAAGATAAAAAAAATAATTTTGTATCTTAAATGGATATAAATAATTTTGTATTTTTTTAATTAAATATATATATAGTTTTTCTATTCATTTTCAAGATCAAATAATTTTTTAATTTTAAATTTTTAATATAAATATATAATTTTAATTTTTTTAATATTTTTAAAAAAAAATAAATAAATAAATAAATTAAATTAAATTAAATAAAATAAAACAAAATAAAATAAATAATTGAAATAAAAGTACAGATTGAATAAAATAATATAAAATAAATAGTTGAAGTATAAATATATAGTACAGATTGAATAAAATAATATAAAATAAATAGTTGAAGTATAAATATATAGTACAGATTGAATAAAATAATATAAAATAAATAGTTGAAGTATAAATATATAGTACAGATTGAATAAAATAATATAAAATAAATAGTTGAAGTATAAATATATAGTACAGATTGAATAAAATAATATAAAATAAATAGTTGAAGTATAAATATATAGTACAGATTGAATAAAATAATATAAAATAAATAGTTGAAGTATAAATATATAGTACAGATTGAATAAAATAATATAAAATAAATAGTTGAAGTATAAATATATAGTACAGATTGAATAAAATAATATAAAATAAATAGTTGAAGTATAAATATATAGTACAGATTGAATAAAATAATATAAAATAAATAGTTGAAGTATAAATATATAGTACAGATTGAATAAAATAATATAAAATAAATAGTTGAAGTATAAATATATAGTACAGATTGAATAAAATAATATAATAAAATCAAAATAAAATAAGTAGTTGAAATATAAATTATAAATATAAAGTACACATTGAATAAAATAAAACAAAATAAAAATTAATAAATACTAAAATACGTTCTTATTAATTTTATATTTAAAGATAAATAAAATAATATAATATTATATAATAATAAAAAAAAAAAAGTTAAATGGTTTTGCTAAATTTTTAATATTATTAAATATAATTAATTTTTTTTTATTTTCTTATTTTTATACAACTTTTATTTTAAATGAGGATATCAAGATCTATGAAAGAATTACACATCTAAAATTTTTTATATATTTTTTTGAATAGAGATTATAAATTAGAAGAAATAAAAGATAATTTATAATATATTTACTAAAGAAGAATTGGGAAAAGTCGACAATTTTGTAATAAATCCATTTATAAAATTAAGGATTCGGTTGAAGAATTGAAAATAAATAAAAATATTATATTAGAAATTATTAGAAATTTGTAAAATATATAAATATAAACATAAAAAAAAAAAAAATAAAAAGAATAATAAACTATAAAGCGTTTTATAAATTATAAAAGTGAAATAGCTAAAATATATAATGAAATATAATAAAAAGATTTAATAAATAAACAAAATTAAAAATTACAAATAAAATAATATTATATTATATATTATATTATTATTAGTAGTAGTATATATTTAAATATATAATTTTAAAATGAAATATTATATTTATAAATCTTGATGTTCCTTATTAAAACTATAAAAAACTTTTATATCATTCAGAAGTTTAAAAATAATAATAATAATATATTATATATTAAATGTAAGAACATGTGAAAAAATGAAATTAGTGGTATATTTATTAAAAGCATATTAAATAACTTATTGAACCATATTTAATACATGTCAAATATATATTGTGATAAATTATATGTACAAGCCACAACGTAAACATATAAATTATTAACTAAATTATATAAATAACTCAAAATAACCCTTAATCATAATATATTTATTTAATAAAGTTAACACATAAATTACAAATTTCTAATAGATTAAGAAAGGAGTGTTCCATTTCACCAGGTTGCATTTCGCCATTTTTTTTGAAATGACAGAAACCAAAGAAAGCTAGTCATAAGCAATAAATGATTGTTGAAAAACCTAACGAGTATTCAATCAAAATTAATTAAAACTTGAATAATGAATTACCTATTAATAATGGTTTATTCGTTAATCCACAAAACGTCAAATATCAAATACAAAATATAAGGTAATATAGTTACAAATAAAATAAGCATAATAGTATCATCAAATATAATATAACTACTACACTATGAGAAATATTAAGGTTCATACTAAACCTACTAATGAGAAGATATAATAGGTTTCATCTTATCCACAAAGAGTTACACTTTGGTTACCTCTTACCAACAAAAGTATACAACTTGAAGGCTATTGCTAAAACCGTTCAAAACATATATATATACAATTAACTATACAAGTGTAACTACAAACAAAGATTGCTAGATGTTTCAATACAAGAATCATTATACTTAATTAATCAGTATGTTTTTGATAAATCAATATTTAATATATAACTGAAAATACACTTATTTAATAAAAATTCATACAGAATTCCCGAAATTCGAAATATACTTCACTTAAATAAAATATAATATATTACAAACTTAGAAGAATAAATATCACGACAAATATCTAATATATTTTATTCGAATAATACTTAATAAATTTACTACTTAATTACAAAGTTTATATTCGAAGGAGGATGTCATTTAATACAATATATATGTATATACATTAATCATACCTTCTCATATATAATACCAACATTAATAAAATGGTGTGATCGTTAAAATTATTGGTTAATATTCTAATTAACTTAGCTGATTTCTTAAGCTTAAAACATAATATTATAATTTAATAATACTAACCTGAGGGGGAATAATATCAATTCCTAAAATTTAACTAAATTATTTAGATAATTTTACTTAAAAGAAATTATTTATTATTTTATGAAACTCATTTAAATATAATTGAATTAGAGAGATTAGAAATTAGGAAAATTTAGTTTAATGAAATAATACATATATTCACCTACAAACCAAATTATTTTATTCAAACAATTAGATTTGAGGGGGAATGCTAGAGCATTTGTAACATATGAAATTAGTGTCATATTTATTAAAAGCAGATAAGTAACTCAAAATAAGCCTTAATCATAATATATTCATTTAATAAAGTTAACATATAAATTCCAGATTTCTAATATTATGTATTATTATTATTACAAGTTCTATATATAATTTTAATGTCAAAAAAAATCTAATATATATAAATCATATAATATTCCTAATTAAATTAATACTAAAAAAAGGTAAACTAGAATAATTGTTAAATATAATGATAAAATAGTAAGAAAGTTTAAGTAGTAGTGAACTCTTACCAAGTTACTGCTATCCTTATATATTTTATTATATTTAGATTATTGAATTATATTTTCATGTAATTATTATAGTCTATTTTAATTTATTCATTTTTAATGAGTAGAAAAATAAATATAATGAATTTTATGCAACTTATAACTATTTTTTTTTATTTGCTTATTCTATTTTATTCAATCTGAACTTTATTTATACTCCAATTCTACTATTTATTATATTTTGTTTTATTCAATCTGTACTTTAAGTATTTTTATATTCTAACTTTTAAAGCATCCTTGATGTGAAGACTAGAAATTTATGGATCAACGATATCATTAGTTGTCTATCGTTTTTTATCATTTAAGCCAAGAAGTTTAGTTACTTCAATTTTTAAACAAATTATTTTATCAATATTTAAACGAGAAGTATTATCTATTTTTTCAATTACTGAAGGTGTGAGAACTCCAAAAGAATTTATTTTAAGCAATAGAATTATTAATAAAGTAGATATTTAAATAGTCCATTCTTTTTAATATTCTTTAATTGAACCAAAAGAATTGATATTTTTTTTTTTTTGGTCAACGTTTTTCAGCAGTTCCTAATTCTTTAACAAATTTTAAATAAGCATAACTTTTACCATCAATTTCAAAAGAATAATCATCATAAACATTGATCAAAAAACTAATAATATTATAAGCTTGACATCTATAAATTCAGTTAAAGGAAAATATCATTAATATGTTTAAGTAATCACAACTGAAATCACTGAATAAACCACGAGTACTCCATATTATCCATAGATGGCAAAAAATAATAATAAGATTGAAACCAATTAGTAATATCAAAATAGAAATTTAATTTTTCATGAATTTTAAGTCATAATAGAATTAAATATACACTATATATAATAATATTAATGAACGCCTATAATCTATAATATATTCAATTATTTAAACTATAATCATACCGCATATTACTAAAAATAATTATACTAATAATATAAATAATAACGTTAAAATATATCATCTTAAAAAGCATTATTTTATTAATTAAGTATATGCTTAGATATATGTCAACTATATGCATATGCATAATACGTGCATAGTATAGATATTTTAATATTTAATTAGCATTAAGTAAATAATAAATAATAGATAATAAATAGATAATAAATAATAAATAATTAAATAATAAATAATTGAATAATAAATAATAAATAATATATAATATATAATAAATAATAAATAATATATAATAAATAATATATAATAAATAATAAATAATAAAATAATAAATAATAAATAATAAATAATAAATAATAAATAATAAATAATAAATAATAAATAATAAATAATAAATAATAAATAATAAATAATAAATAATAAATAATAAATAATAAATAATAAATAATAAATAATAAATAATAAATAATAAATAATAAATAATAAAATAATAAATAATAAATAATATATAATAAATAATAAATAATAAATAATAAATAATAAATAATACATATATTAAATTTAATTATATAATTTTTAATAAAGTAAAATATGAAATGTCTATGAAACAGTATGAAACGTCATAAATCCACATTTATGAATATATATTATATATATATATAATTTATAAATATTTTTTTTAATTTATTAAATCTTGGATTATATTTTATTTTATATTAATCAAATATAAATATAACCAATATTTTTAATTTTTCACAATTTACATAAATTTTTCAATACCAAAAAATAATTATTCCTACAAAAAAAATTTTCCTCTATTAAATAAACAAACTTACCTTGAATTTTAATATTAATTTTTATTATATTTTACGGTTTTTTATGTTAACAATTAATTTTACTACAATGACAGTTAAATTAATATTTTCTAATATAATGAAAATATAAATATTATTATATTTTTATTAATATTAATACTACTATTAATATTAATATTATTATTATTATTACTAATAATATTTTTTTTTTAGAAGAGGTTTTAATTATTTAAAAAACAAAAATATAAAATTCATTAACTTATATTTAATTTAGTTTGAACTTTTGCTATGATATTCTAATTTTTTTTAATTAATAATACTATTTTATATTATTTTATTTTTAGCATAAAGTATTTTCAATTTATATATATATATATATATTGAAGAAAGATCGTTTATTAAGGATATTATTGTTACTTATAAACATTTTTATTTTATAGTAATTAATAAATTTTGATAATTAGTCTAATTTTTTATATAAATATGTAATAAATTTATAAATTTTATAACTATTTTAGTTAGTAAAAATGTATATTAAATAGGAAAAAATGTATATAAAATTTTGTGTTTTTTTGGATATAACTTGATTCTCATTGGATCTCCTAGTTATGAGGATAACTTTATTAATTAATTTAAATTTATATGAAAAAAAAAAAAAATTATATTTCATAATTAATAATGAATGCTAACTATTTAAAGAATGACTACTTACATAACAATAACAACATCTATAATAATAATATTTTATTATATTAAACTTAAAAATTTTAATACCTAAGTATCTATTTTATAATAATCATATTATTGAATTTACTTATAATTAATAGTTACAATTATGAATAACTATTATTATCATTATGATGCATTTATAATAATATTATTTATAAATATAAAAATAGTAATAGTAGTAATAATATAAACAATTATTATTATTTTAAAGGGAATATAAAATACATATTATCATTTTAAAGAAAATATAAAATAGTTATTTCATTTAATACAAAGAAATGATTTTTGATTTCTGAACTCTTTTCTTTTTCTATATATATATATATACTATATATATATATTATATATAATTATTAATTATTGTTAAAAGTTTTTTTTTTTTTTTTAATGTTGTTAATACTTTATTTTAGTAAAAAGTTTATTTAAATTTAAAATTTATAATTCAATAAATAGGAAGTTAATTGTATAATTTTTCATATAATATATTAAGTACTATATATTATTATTATATTTAATTAAATAATAATTCTAATATTTTTATTTCAGTAAAATATATTAAAAAAAAAAAAAAAGATGTTTTATATTTTATAGATTGAATATATAATATTGAATAAAATAATTAAAAATTATAATCCATTTATTATCATATATATTGATATTTAAATAATGTAATTAAAGATTTATAATCTGTTATATATTCCTTAAATTATAGTAATTAAAAAATTAAATAATAAAAAGTATAAAATAGTAAAAATACAAATCTAAAAAACGATTTATTCAAAAAAAAAAAAAAAAAAAAAAAAAAATATATATATATATATTTAATACAAATAAAGTAATTTGTTGTAATAATCAAAAGATTAATAATAATTTTTAATATTCATCAGAATTGATATTAATGAAATAATATTATTATATATGTTAGTGTAGGATAATAATAATAATTTATTATAATTATAATAGCATTATTATTATATCGATTTAATCATCATAAACTAAATGCATTTTGGATTTTTATAATAAAAATAATAATTATTGTAAAGTTATAACTTTAAAATAAATATTAATAATAACAATTTTATGTTAGTAAAATTAATAATCTTTAATCTAATGCAATTCATTTATTTATTTATTTTTTTTTTTATTCTTATATATTAATAAAAAATTTTAGTTTATATATATAATCTTGTTAAACACACACACACAAAAAAAAAATAAATAAATAAAAATAAATTAAATTAGAAAATAAAAAGATAGAAACAAGCTATATAATAAATATATTTATTGTAATCAAATATATTTTGATCGTATTTTAAATCAATCTTTAAATCAAAATAGTTAGCATGGAATTAAAAGGTATTATTAAAAAAAAATAATAATAATAAAATTATTGCTATTATTTATTTACCTATTTTTATTAAAACTTTAAAAAACAATTTAAATACATTTCTTTTTAATATTAAATAAATAAAGTCTAAAATAATATATAAAAAATAAAATATAAAAAATGAAATCCAAAAAATGAAGTATAGTAAAGTATTGTAAATACAAATAATTAAAAAAAAATAATAATAATAATAATAATAATAAATGTAAATATCATTTTTATATTATTAATATCATAATCATATAACTAAAAGAAATGTTGTTATCGAAAAAATAAAATACTTTTAAATTTATTGTTTATTTGTTACAAAATAATAATTTTAAAGAAAATATATATAATAAAATAAATTGATGATGTTTGATATATTTAGTTATAGATATTTTTTAAATTTTAAAACGATTTAAAGAAAAAAAAAAAAATCTAATTATCAACTTATAATTAATTTAAAATGAATACAATTGAATATATTAATTATTTTTTTAAATTTAAAATAAAAATAAATGGTTATGTTAATAAATTTTCCTACTATAATAATAATAATAATGAAATATAAAGAGAATATATAAAATAGGAAGTAAACTTTTTAAAGATATAGTATTAATGTTAAAATAAATAAATTTTAAAAAATAAGTATCGTTTTTTTAATTATACAAATGTAATAATAAATAAATAATAAAATTTAATAATGTAATAAAATTTTTTTTTATATATAATAAATAATAAATTATGTATAAATAAATAATAGAATTAAAAATATATGATTATCAATACAATAAATAGAAATAAAAATATTTATGAAGGATTAGGTATAATTAAAATAATATATTAAAATATATATTATTTATTTTTAATATATTAATAATATAAACCATGATTAATAATAATATATTAAAAATATAATTTTTAATAATAAATCTCAATTTTTAGTTCAATAATTAATAAATAATATTATTATTAATTGGAGAAAAATGAAAATTAAAAATAAAGGAATAATTATAATAAATTGATTAAAAAATATATAATATTTCTAATAAATAATAATTAAGAAAAAATTATATAAAAATTATAATATAATAATAATAAAACAATTTCATATTTAAATTTTTATATTTAATGATATTATGATATTAATATTATATATATATATATAATTATATATCTTTATTTAAAGTATGAAATTCAAAATAAATTTAAAATAATAATAATAATAATAATAATAGTAATAATATAATACAATAAATAAATATTTTAGATTAAACAATATTTTTAATATTTAAAAATTGTATGAATTTTAGAAATAATAAAACCATTTTGTAGCAAATAAATTAAAATTTATCAAGTTAAGCTTTATTTAGATCCAACTATTTTTATTTTTAATAAATGTCGAATTTGAATATGATAAATAATGAACATAACATGTTAAGTACGAGTTCTTCAAATAATTTATCACAGCCAAATTCACAGAAAATTCAAAAATCTACGGAAGAGGATAGGATGTTAGAATTAAAAGTCGCTGAACAATCAATAGATTTTTCAAATAAAAATTTCTCAAGGTAACAAATATTATTGAATAGATTATAATTTATATGATATTTAAATATAAATAATAAAAAAGGTTATTATATTGTTAACAATCTAAAATAAAAAATAAAAAAAAAAATATTCTTAAAAAAATATTCAATAATTTGAAATAGAGAAATCTATATATATCACAAAAAACAAGAAAAATTTAAAAATACAGTTATGGGAGTACATACTATTGTATCAAAGAAATTATATAGATTATCAGATTTAACTTTAGAAGAATATTTTAGAAATCGATGGAAAATATCAAGGTAATATTTTATTAATATATATATATCTCAATTGTTTAAATAAAAAATTAATAAATTTTATTTTTATTTTATAACTTTTGAATTAATCAAAAAAAAAAAAAAAAAAAAAATTCTTTATTAATTTTAATGATAATAAATAAAAATTTTATTAAATTTTAAAATAGAGCTCGTAAGTTTCGACGTTTTGTATTACTATTTTTAAATTCAATAATATTATTTTTTTTATTAATTTGTATATTAATTTTAAATTATTTAGAGGTTTATAGATTTTTAGATGCAGGTAAAATCAATATAATTTAGTGAAGTGGTATTATAAAGAAAAGTAAATAATAATAAACTATTATATATATAATCATTTATTTTTTTTTTTACTATCATGAAATAATTTTTAAAATTTGGTAAAAATCCTTTGTATTCAATAGCTGAAGTGTTAAAAGTAAATTTTAATATATTTATATTTATTTAATATTTTTTTTTTTAAATAATAGAAAAAAAAATTTTTTTTTTTTGTTATTAATAAATTAATAAATTTTGTAAATTTTTTTTATTACTATTACTGAAAATAGCAATTAGAAGATTTTACATTTTTGCCAAGTCATGAATTGTTATGTCGTACATTAAAGCAGCATGCTAAATGTACAGAGCATATTAAAATTTTATGGAAAACAGTGTTAAATAAAGTTGATGATCATTTAACTTCTATTAACAGTAGCTTAATTTCAAATACCTGGTTAGAATTAGTAAAACAAGGTGTTGTTATACCATTACCTACTCAACCGAAAAAAACAAAAAAAAGATCACGTAAAAACGATGATTTTAATGATGGAAGTAATTCTGGTGAAAATTCAAATTTTAAAGTAATTAAAATAAAACACCCTAATATGAATAATGATGAAAATAAATTGGCCTATAATCTTTTGGAATATAATGAAAATCAAATTAATTCAAATATTAAAACAAATAATTCATTGAGAAGATCTAATCGTTATGATGTTATGAAATCTAATCATCATTCAAATAACAATTATTCTATGAATAATAATAATCATAATAATCAGAGTAAAGATAAATCAAGACAATTTCATTCTTATGAACCTCTTCAATCAAATGCATCATATAATTATAATCAATCAAGTTCTTCTTCTTCTAATAATAATAAATATAATAACTATTCTAATGATTCTTTGAATCCAAATTATAATATTAATCATGAACCACCAACATCAAATTATAATAACTATCCATATTATTCTTCTGATGCCAATTCAAATGAATCAATTCCTCCTCGTCCCTATTACAGTGCTAATGAATATAATGAATATCCATTCAATAATAATAGAAATAATAATAATAATAGATATAATAATGATAGAAATAATAATAATAATAATGATAATACTAAAGAAGAATTATATAAATATCATATTAATAGTTCGAATACACTAACAGAAAATAACACCAATCCAGGCTCAACTCCTTATTTTAATAATAATGATGATGGTAATAACTCTATTTATAATAATTCAGATAATAAGGTTTATCCGCTTTCTTCCATAGAGTCAATAAATAGACGTTTACCTGATATTAATTCATTAAAGAATGATATTTTAAAAAAAGAGGATAATGATAAAAATCAAAATAATTATTTAAATTATCCAAGAAATTCACAAAATGATACTAGTATTTATGGTATAAATAATGAAGGTGGATCGAATCCCTCATCATCTTTAATGAATAAAGTTTCTCAAACTCAAAATAGAAATAATTTATATCATCCTATCGAACCAACAAGCCCAAATGTAAAAGAACAATATATTTAATATTTTTCTTTTTCTATTTATTATTTATTTTTTATTATTTTTTATTTATATTTATTATTATTGTTATTATTTTATTATTAATTAATATAATAATCATTTAATTCATTTAAAACAATACATATATATTAAACAATATTTTTTTATTATCATTATTCTTTTTTCATTAATTAATTAAAAAGAGTAATTTACCCTATAATGAACGTTATAATTATGATAGAAAGAATGACTTATATAAGTATCGTAAGTAAAAAATAATAATAAATAATGGCAATTAATTAATATATATAATTATTGATATTTTGTTTTATTTTATTTCATTTTCTTTTATTTATATATTTAATTGTAATTATTATTATTATTATTATTATTATTATTATAATTATTATTATTATATAAAATATATTTATTTATTTATTTATTTATTTTATAAAGGTACAAATATAGTGGATGATATGAAATTAATGTATGATTCATCAAATAATTCTAAAAAACTAAAACCCACCAAACCCGATTTATATAATAAAAATAATATTTCTGAAAAATATCCATTCTATCAATCATCGACATCTTCTTCATTACCAATGCCATCATCACTGTCACCTAATTCAAAACAACAACAAAGTATATTAAATGATATTCCTTTAAAAATAGATCATAATAATAAACCACCACCACCTTCCTTCGATAGAAATAAGAATGATCATGGTTATTCATCTAATTCATATCCTCATTTATCCCCACCACCCAATAGATACAATGAAAATCCAAAAATAAATAATATGAAAGAATTTAACAATCAAAATATAAAAAATTTTGATAATTCAAATTACAGTAAAATTCCATATTCTGAAACTACCAAATATGATATAAAAAATAAAAAAATTACAGAAAATTATTTAACCAATACTATCTCAACTCAACCACAATCATCACTCTCATATTATTCAAACCAACATTTACCCTTTGAAAATACATCTCGTGACTCTTACAATATAGATGATATACTATCCACCTCCAAAAAAAATAATATGTTGCCAGTACTTCCACCACTCTCTGCCCTTCAAAAAGAGGTATAAATAAAAAAAAAAAAAAAAAAAACTTTTATTTCTTTAAGAATTTAATTATATATTTATATATATGTTTTTATTTATTAATTTTTTTTTTTTTTTTTTTTTTGATTAATCTAGTATAAAGAAATTAAATACTAATGATTTTATTATTATTATTTTTTAATATTAAATTGATTATTATAAAAGAATAATAACAATAAGTCAATAACCATAAATAATAATATCAATAATAATAGTAATAATAATTCATTTTATGATTACGAAAGAGATAATCATAATATAGATTCAAATAATAACATTAATATAATAAAAAATGAAACAAAAGATTATGATCGTTCCTTTCTTTTCAGTAATAACCTTAACCAACAAAATAATGATAATCATAAAGACAAGCTTAAAAATAAAGACATTAAGTCAGAAAATCAATACAATCCTTATAATACAACAAATACTCATTATTCAAATTAAATTAGTTATAATAATAATAATATAGATTAATTAGTAATAATAATAATAATAATAATAATAATAAAAAGATATTTCATCAATAATCATCACCATCATAAATTAAATTGTATTTTTTTATTTTACTTAAAATATATAATATATATCTTATTAATTTAAATATTTTAATTAACGTATATTATCTTCATCTTTTTTATTATTATCATTTTTATTTATTTATTTACATTAATATTTTAAATATTTAATAATATGTTCAATGTATAATATATATAAAAAAAAAGTTTATTAAATAATTTTATTTATTTAAATAATTAAAAAAAAAAAAGTTTATTTATTCTAATATAATTTATATAAAATAGTTAATTTTCAAAATTCACCATGTTTTAATTACATATGTATTATAGTTAATAAAAAAAAATTATTTGATACCAAAAAAAAAAAAAAAAATAAAAAATAAAAAATAAATAAATAAAATAAAAATAAAAATAAAAATAATAAATGAATCTTAATTTACTATATTCTGTTTATATTCATATATTCATCAATAAAAAAAATAAATAAATAAATAAATAAAAAATATAAAAAAAGTTAAAAAAAATTAAAAAGTTTTATATGTAAATTTTGAATTTTAATTATATTTATTATTATTTAAATATTTAATATTGGGTATAATTTCATTCATAAAAACAAAATTTTTTTTATGGTACAATTGTATTTTAATATAAATTATATTATATAAAAGATAGTGAAAATATATATATATATATATATATATATTTTTTTTTTTTTGGTCATTTTACCAAGAAAAATTATAAAAATAAATATTAAATTTAATTTAATAATTAAAAAAAAATTTTTAAATTGAAATAAATAATAATAATTAAATATCCATATAAATTTATGGTAATAATAATTATTATTATCTAAAGTATTATTAATCAAAAAAAAAATATATATATATATATATTATTATATATTTTAATATATTCAAATTATCAATAATAATACTTAAACATGAAATATAACGTTTATAAATAAGTATTATATCTTAAATCGATAATTATTTCGTTACAGTGAAATCCAACATAATATAAAAGTAAGATATTTTTATTTATATTTTATTTTTCTAAATTAATTGTTAAAAAAGTCTCAGTTACTCGTTATTATAAATCTCATAGGATAATACTATAAATATATATAACAAAAAAATTAAATAAATCATAAATATCAAATTCATATAAGATATAAAGAGTGTCACATAGAAAATCATAATGCTGATTAAAATGTTTCTTTAATCCAATTCATTTCATCTAACAATCATAGTAAGGAACCAAAAAAAGTAATGACAAAAATTTAAAAAAAAAAAAAAAAAAAAAAAAAAAAAGAAAAAAAAGAAAAATAAATTCCATACAAAGAACGGAAGTTGAAAGGAACCTTTATCAACTAACATTGTAAACAAATTTGAATTGAATAGTTCAGATTCAGGAATTTAATCCAGTATTTTTGCCGTTATTACAATATAATTATTTACATTATACCCTTCAAAAATTGAAGGGATGAATAATATAAATAATTAAAGAAAAGTAAAAAAAAAAAATTATTAATGAAAATTTATAACAAATATTTAGAAATTTTTAATCAATAATTTAATAAATATTAATTAAAAAAAAAATCCTGATTTAAATATTAAATAAATAAATATAAAAATAATAATTAGAAATAAAACCACAGTAATTACAAATTAATCAATAATTTTCATAATGAAAATTAAAATGAATAAAAGAAATGAAAATAGAAAATAAATAATGAAAATTAAATAGAAATAGAAAAGAAAAATAAAAATGAATTTAGTCCTATAGAGTCATTAGCTAAAAAAAAAAAAAAAAAAAAAAAAAAAAAAAAAAAAAAAAAAAAAAAAAAAAAAAAAAAAAAAAAAGAAAGAGGAAAATCAAATTTCAAAATGATAAAAAAAAATTCAAAATAATGAAAATTATAGAAATAATATCCAATAAATATTGAATAAGTAAAATTGAAAATAAAAAAGTACATAGGTTCATAGAAAATGAAGATCTTAAAAAATAACTATAAAAAAAAAAAAAAAAAAAAAACTTCAGTATATATATTTATATTAATTCTACTTTAGAATCAACAATACAGAAGAGTATTCTATTAGCGATTGCGAAAGCAAAGTATATTTAATTAAAAGAATTGAAAAACTAATTAATATATATATTAAATAAGAATATAAAAGTAAAAATTGATAATATATATAAATCATATAAAGATATTTTTGTAAATATACGTTAATAAAATATAAACATATATTATATAATAAATAATTATAAAAAAAATAAATAAAATTAATTTTTATTGAATTAAATCAAATGATGTTAGATTCATTTACCAAAGTATTTTAATTATAATGTTATTATTAAATTAATAAATATAAAAATAATAATAATTATTATTATTATTTTAGTTTCTTAACATTTATATATCACTTTGATTTTATTTATTTATTTATTAATTCTATTTTCATATTTTTTATATATATAAATCAATTAAAACATTTACTAATATATTAAATATAAAATTATATGTTCAATTAATTAATATATAATTACTTCTATTATTTTTTTATTTTATATTTATACATATATATATTTATGACATTTATCAAATAATACGAATTTTCATTGATAATTAAAGGTTGTGATTTTTGAAAATATTATACTTAAAAATAATGTATAAAACAAATAATTCTTATTAAATGAAAAATGTTATTATTAATTAATGATTCATTTAATATTAAATGTTTATTAATCATTTAACTATTATTTATCTATTTTTAATTATTCACTCTTTATTATTTATTTATTTAATTATTCATCTATATATTTATAATTATTATTATTATTATTTATTATTATTATTTATTGTTATTATTTATTATTATTGTTGTTATTGTTGTAATTATAATTACTATCAATAATATTCCTCTAATATCATTTGTATAGTACAAAATCATGAGTAAAATACTATCAATTCCTAAAACTTGACTTTTCATCATTATAATACGTTAAATATTAAAATTTGACAAATATTATTAATACTTATTAGCAATATTAAATATTTCTATAATTCTATATATATTATTTATTTATTTATTTATTTATTTATTTATTTATTTATTTATTTATTTATTTATTTATTTATTTATTTATTTATTTATTTATTTATATATAATTATTTTTATTTTAATAATATTGATATATGTTACTCATTGTAAATGAAATTAATGTAATATAATTAAAGTGAAATTTTTAGAATAATTATGGTATTTATAATGTAAATTTAATTCATTTTTACCTAAAAAAAAATATATATATATATATTTAAATAAAATAAAGAAATTAAAATCTGTAAAGTAGATAGTATGGTGGCTACTGAACTCTCCACTGAAACCAAGAAAAATTTTATTAATAAAAGATTTCATTTCCATAGAGTCGCTTATGTGAAGAACAATTATTACTGCTTGCGTTTTGGGATGGACTTGAAGGATTTAATAATTAGAAGATCATTTTCTATGCCATATCGGTTCAACGTTGGTTCTCTTGATTGTTTAAGGTTTTTTTTTTTTTTTTTTTTTTTTTTTTTTTTTTTTTTTTTTTTTTTTTACTCTACCGATCAAAAAGTTAATTTAAAAGAAGAGAGCTACTAATGATTGATAATAATATTGGTAAAGTAAAAATCTTTAAAAAATTATATAATATAATGATAAGTTTAAATAAAGAAAAAATGATAATAATAATAATAATATAAAAAAAAAAAAAAAAAAAAAAAAAAAAAAAAAAAAAAGAACAAAAAAAAAAAAAAACAAAAGAGTTACTCAATAATGAATTAGATTATTATTAGATTATTATAATAACTATAATAATTATTGTTATTATCTATTAAATCTTAAAAATTCAATAAACTAACATAAAATTTTTTTAATTTTTATCTTTAAATTTTTATATATACATTTACCAAAAAAAAAAAAAATATTAATAATAATAATTTTTAATGAATTATAGTTATATATTAAAATATATCATTGATTCAAATATAATTTAAAATTAAAAATAAAAAATAAAATAAAAATATATATATTTTTTATTTATATCTTTTTCCTTATAATTTTTTTTTTTTTTTTTAAAAAAGAAATTATTTTTTTATTCTTTATTATTTTTTTATTGATATATTTCATTTGAATTTGAACACAAAAATTTTATTAATATATATATATTTTAATTAACAGTTTTGATTTTTAATTTATAATTTATATATATATATATATATTTTTATTAAATTTTAAATAATTAAATCTTCTGGTAATTCATATGAACTATTAACAATATGATCTCTTAATGGAGCAGATAGAGGGGTACTTTCACCAACTTCTATTAAATGAATTCTATCTTGGAATGAATAAACTACCCTTAAAGTCTTCTCTTTACCAAAACATGGATCATAGAAACCAATTAAACTTGACTTTAAATTTAAAAATAAAATAATAGAATTAAATATTTATAATTTTTTTTTTCTTTTATATTTATTTATTTATTTATTTATTTATTTTAATTTATATATATATATATATTTACCTTTGAATAGGTTCCTAAATGAAGTTGTGATTTATTAACCATATTTTGTAATGGAATTGTTACATCTATAATTTCTTCAGGTAATGATTTATCTGGTTTATATTGTCTATATAATAATTTCTTCATCTTCTTTATTAATTTAGAATTACCATATAAGGCTTCGATAATAATTAAACCTATTATTTTTTTTTTTTTTTTTAATTAATTTTTATATAAATTATTAATTAAAGAAATTAATTAAAAAAATATTAAAAAAATTTAATAATAAAAATTAAATATATATATATAATAATAAAATTAAAATGTACCATTATTTTTCTTTTCTATATCAATCTTTCTTTGGATAGTTTCTGCCATTAATTTTAATGAATCTTCAGCTTCTTTTTTTCTTTGAGCTAATACTTCTGAGTTAGCGGTCTTAATAATATTAATTTTTCTAATTTAATATTATAATAATTTTTTTTTAATTTTATTAATTAGCATTTTAAATATATAATTATTTATATTTTAATATAATAAATTTATAAAAATAATAAAAATGACAAATATTATTTGAATAATAATATTATAATTAAATATTTATAACAATATTATTTATATAATATTAATATTATTAACAATAATAAAAAATCGTACAATTATTTAAATTATAAAAAAATAATAAAATTATAAATTATGATATGATGATAATAATATTATTATTTATATAAAATTAATATTTATAATAACAATAATTTAAATATATATATATATTATATAATTGAGGATAATAAATAAATAAATGACAATAAATAATTACTTTTCTAAATCATTTCTATGATATGGAATTAATATAAATTGATCAATAAAGTAGGCTGCTGATATTGGAATAAGGGTTCCCCAGAATAAGACATTTATACTTAAATCATGGGATATTATAATTGGAATAGTAATTGTTTGACCTAATCTATAATATTTAATTTGAATTGAAAAGCCAATGGCATTGGAACAACCTAAACCTAAACCTAAACGGCTGAATTTTGTAACCTTTTTATCAACAGATACACCAATATTTCCACCTGTCATTGAAGATAACACTGCATGTGCCTTTAATCTTAAATGTTTGGTTAAACTTTTAATATAACTTAACCTAATATGACTTTCCATTAAACCAACCTATAATAATAATAATGTATATATATAATAAAATAATATAATAATAATTAAATTATATATAATGTATATTAAAAACATTAAAATTGTAATTAAATAAAATAAATAAATAAATAAAATAGATTAAAAATAATAATAATAAATAAATAAATACAACATTTTAGTATTTATATAAAATAATTATGTAGATATATATTAATTATAAATAATTAATTTTATTTTTTTTAAGTTATTTTCTATTAAATATTACATTCTATTAAAAAAATTATATAATAAATACATAAACTTACAGTAATTGAACCTTGAATATTAGTATTTAATTTATTTCTAATTAATGTTAATGTAACGGAACTAGCTTCTCCTGGTCTAATTTGTTTTCCCCATTTACCAATAGAATAAAATCCTGTATTATAAGTAATCATACCAGTATAATGGTTTGCTATTTGTCTTCCAGCAACAAAAGTAAATGTTGGTGGCGCTGCTATAGTAGCAGCAGTTGCTGTTGTAGTAATAAAACTTTTTTTTTTTGGATCATTTTATTTTTATTATATATATATATATTATTTTATTTTATTTTTGATTAAATATAATTATCATATTAAATTATTTAATAAAAATATTTATTTAATAAAAATTAATAAAATATAGTATAATACAAAAAGAAATTTATATAATTAGAAAATTATATTGTTATAATTAAATGTTTATACTATGATAATAATAATAATATATAGTCTCTATTACTTTTTTTTTAAATAATAAATGTAATATAATAGTTTGCATACCAATCATTTGAAAAATTCTTAATTACTCTTCCTTGTAAGTAGGGTTGAGAACCAAAGCATGCTGATACTTCTGTAGCAAGTGATGATGAAATAGTATGACTTAAAGATCCTATAACACTAACAATATTTAAATTTTTATGTGAAAATACTTGACCGGTTATATTTATAGAATCTTTTGGAGTAATATCATTCTACAAATAAATCGATTATTTAATAAAATTATCATTTACATAATTATTAGATATGATTATGATTAACATATTATTAACTGATCTTATTCTTATAAATAAATAAGTTATAATTCGATTATATTTTATTATTTTATTTTTATTTTATTTATATATTTATTTATCTTCTTTTTTTAATTACCTGCCATGAATGATAAATAAATGAATTTTGTAATTTTGGTAAATGAAAAACATCAGCAAAACCTCTAGAAATTGGTTTTGGTGGTGGGGGAGGCATTGGACGATAGCCATAACGAGGGGGGTATGGATGATGGTGTTGACCATAAGGTGATGGTGGTGGTTGTAGAATTTGACCTGAGGCATCAAACATTAATTTTATTTCACCTTTTGATTTTAATAAATGTTCAAGTTCTAATTCTCTTTTAAATTTTACTTGTTTTTCAAATTCCTCGAGAATCTTTTTAAAATTATATAATATTATATTCCATAATTTAATTTTAAAAAGTTCTTAATTTTTTCATTTTGTTAAATAAAATAAAAATATTTCTTGTATGTATTTAAATATATATATTATATACAATATATTTAGTAGTAAATATTATAAAAATAATAAAAATATAAATTACTTGTTCTGGAGTTTTATATAAAGGTCCTATATCCCAAGTTTTATCTAATCCTTTCTCTCCATATTTATCATAAATAATTTTATTTTTTTCATTTCCTAAAACTATTTTGAATTAAATAATATAACAAATTTATAAATTTTTTAATTTTTCTTTCTCTTTTTTTTTTGAAATTTCAAATGAATATTTAAAAATCAATGATAATTTAGATATATATTTTTTTATTTCAATGTACCATCATATGCTTTATTAATTTTCTGAAATTCTTTTTGAGCAATAACTTTATTAACATCAGAAGAATGTTTATCAGGATGGTATAATATACATAATTTTCTGTATGCATTTTTGATTTCTTCATGTGTTGCCTTTTTTAGTTATATATATACGTAAAATTAATTAAATTAAAATTTTAATGTTTTCATATAAATGAAATATTTTATTTATTAATTAATATTAAAATTTTTTTATTTATATTCCTTTTTTTTTTTTTTTTTTTTTGTATTTGTGTATATATAAATTATAATTATAAATGTTTACAGTTTTGGGGACATTCAGTATGGCATAATAATCCATTCCTGTACTATTTTTTTCGATGAAATCATCGAAATCATCGACTTCATCGACATCTTCTTTTTCTTCGGTATAAGGATCATAATTAAAAGGTTCGTTGGTACTCATTATTACTTTAATATATTTTATGTTATTGCGTTCAAGTTAAAACTTCTTGAATAATATATTCTTATTTATTGATATTTTAAATCAAAATTTTGAAATCTATATATTAATGTATAGTTAAATACTAATTAGTATTAAATTTATATTATTTTATTATAATCGAATATTTCTTAAAATCTTCATTTATGTAATCTTTTTTTTCTTTTTTTTCATTTATTTATTGATTAATTATATTATAAATGTTATATTATTTTTTTGTTAACAAAAAAAAAAGTTTATTTTTACTTTTAATAATTACAATATACTTTCTATTTTCTTCTAAAGCTTTATATTCAAATATTTTTATATCTATTAACTCTTTTTTTTTTTTTAAATGACTTAAATTTTTTTTCTGTTTGTTTGTTTGTTTTTATTTGTTTGTTTGTTTATTTAATAAAATCCTTTTATTAATTATATTAGAATTGAATTTTTTGAAAAAAAAAAAAAAAAAAAAAAAAATTGTTAAATAACTTTAAAAAAAAAAAAGTATTAATTTCAGTAAGCTTTTTCTTTACTTTTTTTTTTTTTCCTTAAAAAATTTTTTTATTTTCTTTTGTTTTTTCAAATGAAGTTTTTCTATATTTATTTATTTATTTATTTATTTATTTTCTTTTTTTAATTCTTTAAAATTATATAATTATCTATTACATTTTAAAATTGTATCTGTTTTTAATTTCAAATCATTTCATATAAAATTAATAAAAAAAAAATAATATTTTTTTTTATTTTTTTTTTCAAAATTTTTCAAAATTTTTAGTATTATTTTTAATTTAAATAATAGAATATTATTGGAAAGAAATATTTTACATATGAATTAAAAAAAAATACTATATTTTATTAGTAATTATAGTTAATAATACTAATAATAATGATTGAACTAACTTTTAATCATGATATTCAATTAAAGAAAAAAAATTATAAATAATCAAATAATAAATAAATGAATGTATAAACAAATTATAAATAAATAATCAAGTGATATATAAATAAATGTATTGTATAATCAAATAAATGAATAATAGTAAATAATAAATAATTAAACTATTAAATAATAATTGAATAATAAATAATAAATAAATAAACAATTATCAATAAATAATTAAATAATAAATAATGATTAATAAATAATAAATAATAAATAATAAATAATAAAAGAATAAATAATTGAATAATTGGATAATTGAATAATAAATAATAATAATAATAATAATTAAAAATAATTTATTATTACATTAATATCATTTATCATGATCAAGAATACATTTTGTAACAGTATAAAAATATTTTAATAAAAAAAATACAGATACATACACAATCGGTATCCATCTCCCATTAGTGCCCAACAGTAATTACTGTAGGTGTGATGATATATAACATACCAGTACCTCACAACAAGTCGTTACACGTCTGCCCTGAGCTGAATTCCTTATATATTTCTAAATCAGGTTCTATCTTGGTTCGGTCCCGTCATTTAACCATTTCTGGTTTTCCTCACAAGAGGTTTATACTGTATATGGTGGTTAAGGTTGTAAGTAAGTATTTCATCATATATATATATATTATTCTCAATCTCTGAAGTAACATAAACAAAATACTGTCCTATCTGTGGGCCTGAGCAGGTTGCACAAGTACTGTCATTTAATATATTTATAAGGGAACTAATTACTAACGTATGAGTACATATGCATGTAGATATATTCTACATTATGCAATGGAGATATATTCTTCAAGCAATCTTTCTGAGTAATACTCGATTATCGAGTGAGATAATATGTATCTTATTTGGGTTAGGTTATACTTAACACTCAGTAAGGCCATGTAGCAGGGATAATATCCTTATGTGAAAGCACATGGAAGTGTTATAACTACTTCAATATTCCCATTCCTTTGAAGAGGCGCTGAAAAAAAAACGGTTCAGACCGGAAGAAAAAAAAAATAAACATTCCTATAATATTTTTCAATGTATTTATGAGTTTTATTGAAATAAACTAAAATATAAAAAAAAAATTAAATTATAAACATTTAATTAGTAATCTTTTTAATGCAATATTTTGTTTCTATTTCTTCTATTATTAATAATTAATAAATTTGTATATAATAGCTATGTAAATGCATTATCAATTAATTTCTATTAATTTTTCATTTATAAAATCAAATTTAATTATCATATTATTAATATGTAATAGAACTTATCAATACTTATATCTATAAAATTTTATTATATGTAATAATTTTATTATATAATAATTCTTTCAATAATCTAATGATTTAATAATATAAAAAAAATAAAATAAATAAAAATATATAAATATAACATATGAATGCATTAATTATCAAATAATCTCTCAAAAGTTATGATTAGATTTTAAAGCAAAACCACAAAAAAAAGAAAAAGAAAAAGAAAAAAACCTTTCGAAAAAGACTTATGTAATATGAAAGTTTCTAATAAATAAAAAAAATAATAATAATAAACAAACATTAATTCCTTTAATCTTTAAAAAAATGTTAACAATTACTATATTATAAAATAAAATAAATAGTAGAATATAAGTATTAAGTACAAATTGAATAAAATAAGATAAGTAATAATTTTTATTAGAAACAAAGGATCATAAATAAATATGGAAAAAAAATTAAGTTTAAGTAATTTATAATACTTTAAAAATTATTAGATAAATTTATATTTGTAGATTATTATCAAAAAAAAAAAAAAAAAAAAAAAAAATATATATATATATATATATATATTATTATTATTATTATTATTTTTAATATAAACTTTTTAAATGTAAAAATTTCAACTATTATTTTTAATAAATATTTATAAAGATTAATATAAAGAATATCAATATTCATTTTGAACAATATATATATATTAATATATATTCAAATTATTTAAATTTCTATACTACTATTTTTTATTTTATGTTATTGTGTGTTTTCTTAAAAAAAAAAAAAAAAATTGGTAAAAAGGTTATTATCTTCAACTTTCTTTATATTAAACGTATATATATATATGTATTTTTTTTTTTTTTTTTTTTTTTTTTTTTTAAACTTTGGTGATTATGTACAGCACTTATTAAAGTATAAAAGAAAGTTTAATATAAAGCTCATTAAATATAGGTTTTAATATAAAATTTATTATTTATATAAGTAGTAAATTTAGTTGACGTTAAATGAAAAAGTTTTTTCTCTTGTTTTACTTTTTTTCTTTATTTATTAAAACACACTTTTTTTTTTTTTTTTTTTTTTTTTTTTTTTTTTTTTTAATGATTACAAATATATAACTTCCTCTTGTAATATTTTACAGAAACCAAATTAAAAAAGAAATTTATAAAAATTTCTCTTTTATTATAAAAAAAAATTTTCAATTTTCAATTTTTTTTGTTTTTTTATTTATAAAATATATATATATATATATATTTTAATATCACTTCATTAGTATTAATATTTTTATTATATATATTCTACTTTAATATTATTTTTATAACATGTTTCTTTTGTTTTATTTCTTTTCTATTGGAATTAATTTAATTTAATTTAATTTAATTTAATTTAATTTAATATTTGATTTAACATTTGATTTAATTAACAACCAAATAAAGTTTAATAATAAATAATTATAATTTCATGTATTTCGTACGAATATTTTTTATTTTTTGTAATTTTGATGAAAGGAAACATCTTAGTTTGAAAATATAACATTTATTAATATTATTGGATACTAAATATTTATTAATGATTATTATTAATGAAAGATAAAAATAATAATTTATCAAACAAAAAAAATATTTATAATTTTTTTTTTTTTTTTTTTTATAAATTTTTTTTATATTTCATTAAAAGAAAAAAATAAAAATAAAAATAGAAAATTGAAAACAGAATTATAAATGTAAAGTACTAAAGTTTTATTATAATAATATATATATTATATAATGTTTTTAATACTGTAATTGTTAACAAATATAGTAATTTTTATTTTTATTTTTTCTATTTTTTATTTACTTCATACATGAGATAAAAAATCTTACTGATAAAATGAATATATATTATTTATTACTTATATTTATTTTATAAATATATATAAATATAATTTTTTTTTTGCTAATATTTGTAACTATTTATAATAATTAAAGAGAAAAAAATGGAAACAAAACAAAAAGTTGCATTAATTAGTGGTATTACAGGACAAGATGGTTCGTATTTAACAGAATTATTAATAAGTAAAGGATATAAAGTTCATGGCATAATACGACGTTCCTCTTCATTCAATACTGCAAGAATTGAACATATATATAATAAAGAAGAACATTCAATAAGTACATATTTGAAAAAAAAAATTTTTTTGTTTATCTTTTTATAAATAATATATATATATTTGACAGAAATGGATGATACCTTTTTTATTAACTAATAAATTTATTATCTAAAAAATATAATTTTATATTTAAAATTTTAAAAATAATCAAAAAACCTTGTTACTAAAATAATATTAAAGATCCAAAAATGGTATGAGTAATATATCTAATAAGATTATTATAAATAAAATATATAATGAAATGATTTTTATTCTAATATTTATATAATATTTTATATATTCTTGATATATAACCATTTCATATATCTTTATATTATTACAAAAATTGAAAAAATATAAAAAAAATAAAAATAAAATAAAATTAAAAATGAATAACTATATTTATTATACAAAAATAAAAATAAACGAAAATAAAAAAAAATGAACATTAATAAATAATGGATATATGATATATACCTTCAATTAATATAATAATGTCACAATAATTTCACTTTTTTTTTATAAAATAAAATAAACTTTTATAAAACGTCACCAATAATATTTAAAATATCTAATAATAATAATAATTATAAAAGATATTACACTATGGTGATTTAACTGATTCTACATGTCTTGTAAAAATTATAAATCAAGTTCAACCAGATGAAATATATAATTTAGGTGCTCAATCTCATGTTAAAGTTTCTTTCGAAATGGCAGAATAGTAAGACTTTTATTTTTTTTTATATTTATTTGTATTACCTGTATACAAGGAATAAAGAAAAAATTATTATAATAAAAAAATAATAATAAAAAATTAAATTAAAAATACAAAGAATAAAATAAGCAAATAGTATCACTAGTCTTCTATATTCTTTCATATAAAGTTCCAACAAAGAAAATACAATATTGAGTAGTGTAAATGATAGTAAAATTGATAACTACAAAAATGGAATTTGCTTATTTTAAAGATATATTATATATTAATATATAAATTATTTTATTATTATTATTTTTTTTTTTTCATACAATTTATTGTGAAAGCAATGAATGTATTTTTTGTGATGTTGTGCTAATGTAATAAATAGAAAATAGAAATTAGAATAATAATAATAATTATTTAATATAAAAAACTTTTTTTTTTTTTTTTTTTTTTTTTTTTTTTTTTGATAATAAATAATATTATTAATATTTTTTGAATATTTTATATAAATATATATACTTATTTAAAAAAAAAAAAAAAATCAATCATCCTTATATAATATATTTAATAAATAATAGTACTTCAAATGTTGATGGTCTTGGTACCTTAAGATTATTAGATGCTATTAGAACATGTAGATTAGAAAAGAAAGTTAGATTCTATCAAGTAAGTGGTTATATGAATAATAATGAAATGTTTAAAAATATATTATTATTATTATTATTATTATTACTATAATATTACAAATAAATATATATTCATTTCAATCATATAAATCATTTTATCATGTATGTGATAATTTACAAAAAAAAAAAAATTTTTTTTATTAATTTTAATAATAATAATAATAATAATAAAAAAATATAAAAGGCTTCTACAAGTGAACTTTATGGTAAAGTTCAAGAAATTCCACAAAATGAAAAAACACCATTCTATCCACGTTCTCCTTATGGTGTAGCTAAATTATATGCCTATTGGATTGTAGTTAATTATCGTGAAGCCTATAATATGTTTTCATGTAATGGTATATTATTTAATCATGAAAGTCCAAGAAGAGGTATATATTATTTATTAAGTATCTAAATAAATTAAAATAGATAATAATGATTATTATTATTATAATAATTATTAAAAACTATAAAATTTAATAATAATAATAATAAATAATATAATGAGAATAATTAATTAAACAAATAAATTATATTATATTATATTATATTATATTATTTCATTTTTTTTTAAGGTCAAACCTTTGTTACTAGAAAGATTACAAGAGCTGTTGCTAATATTTATTTAGGTTATCAAGATGTTGTAATTATTGGTAATTTAGATGCTAAAAGAGATTGGGGACATGCTCGTGATTATGTTGAAGTATGAAATATATATATATGGTATTTAACATATATTAAGTTTTTAATATTTATTTATTTATTTATGTTTATTTATTTATTTATTTTCAAAGGGTATGTGGTTAATGCTTCAACAAGATAAACCGGATGATTATGTTTTATCCACAAATGAAACCCATACTGTAAGAGAATTTGTTGAAAAAGCCTTCAAGGTGATCAATGTTGATATTGTGTAAGTTTTTTTTTTTTTTTTTTTTTTTTTAATAAATATAAGCATACATAATATACACTCACATATATATATATAATGAATTATAAATAACATTAATATTTTAAATAATTTTAACTTAATCTTATATATTATTAATTCTCTTTTTCATTTCATTTCATTATATATATATATATTTTCTTTTTCTCATGCTATGATTTTATATTTAAAAACTATAATTAAAAATAAATAAATAAATAAATAAATAAAATCAAATAAAATTAAATAAAATAATAATAATAATAATAATAATAATAATAATAATAATAATAATAATAATAATAATAATAATAATAATAATAATAATAATAATAATAATAATAATAATAATAATAATAATAATAATAATCATTTTAGTTGGGAAGGTGAAGGTTTTAATGAAGTCGGTAAAGATAAAGCTACTGGTGAAATTAGAGTCAAGGTAGATGAAAGATATTTCCGTCCAACTGAAGTTGATCTATTATTAGGAGATTCTACTAAGGCAAGAAAAGCACTTAATTGGAAACCAAAAGTTACCTTTGAAGTAAGAAATAATAAAATAACATAAAATAAAATAAAATAAAATACATATATATCAATAAAAACTTTTAATTTTTTTTTTATATAATTTTATATTATTATATATTATTATTTTCTTTTTTATTATTAATTAAATTTATACTTTTAAAAAAATAATATTTTCTAAACTCTTTATTATTTTTATTATTATTATTATTATTATTATTATTTTCAATAAACTAAACAAAAAATTTAATAAATAATAATAATAATAATACAGGATTTGGTCGTTGAAATGGTTAATGCTGATATCGAAATGGTTAAAAAGAATTCAAATGATAGAAATTAAAAATCAAAAAAAAAAAAAAAAAAAAAAAAAAAAAAAAAAAAAAAAAAAAATAAAATAAAATAAAGTAAAATAAAATTAAAAAAAAAAAATAAATAATAATAATAATAATAAAAATAAAAATAAAAAAATAAAGATATTTTCTATTAATTTTTACAAATTTATAAATAAATAAATAAATAAAACACTTGATTAATATATTATTTAATATATATATATTTATATATATAACATAAAACTAATAAATAATAAAAAGCGCAAAATAAAAAAAAAAAAAAATTAATATTTCTTACTTTTTTTTTTTTTTTTTTTTTTATATCTTTTCTTTACTTTTCCCATGATTAAATTAATACAATAACAATTTAACAATTTCAATGAAATACAAATTCTATTTATATAATTTTTTTTTTTTTTTTTTATTTTTTTTATTTTTTTTTTTTATTTTTATTTTTTATTATTACTTTTTTTTTTTTTTTTTTTTTTTTTTTTTTTTTTTTTTTTTTTTTTTTTTTTTTTATCAAATCATTAATTATTATATATATTTATATTTATATTTATTTTTATTTATATTATTTTTTATTTGTTTTGATGTTATTTATATCATTTTTAAATATATATATATGTAGATGTATATATATATATATATATATATTTTATTTTTATTATTATTTTTATTTTTATTCTTTATTTTTTTTTTTTTAGAAAAAAAAAAAAGTAATAAAAAAAAAGTATATATTTAAATGTATCATTATATTTATATATAATGATATATATATAAACATATATAAGTATATGTTAATCGATGGTATTTATAGATAATTGTGATTATAAGTAAATAAAAATAAAATAATTTTTTTATTAATTATTTTTTTTTATTTTTATTTTTTTTTTTTTTGTATCTATTCTTCGGTTTGACTTTCTCCTGGGAATGTCCATACATACTTTTCACCACCTGCTGGTTTTAAATAATCTGTAAAGCCATTTTCTTCCAATATCCAATCACTATATTCATCTTTTTGAGTTAATTTTAATAATGAGCAAACACCACATCGTATAAATGCTGATTTATCCTTTAATAAATTTCTTGCAACCTTTTAGAAAAAAAAAAATTAATAATATCCATTAAATTTTATTTTATTTTATTTATTTATTTATTAATCATTCATTATTATTAATTGTTTTATTGGAATTGAAATTGTTTTAAGCATCAACAGATTAATAGGTTAAAAATTGAATGATTAATAAGAATTATCATAATATAATATATATATAATTACGGATTTTATATTTTCAATATTATAATAAATTTTAATTAATTAAAAAATTATAAAATATTTTATAAAAAATATATATACAAATTTTATTAATAGATTTATAAGAAGTAAAAAAAAAAAAAAAAAAAAAAATAAAATAAAATTAAAATAAAATTAATAAAAATTCATTAGTTTTATAAAATTATTATTATTATTATTATTATTATTATTATTATTATTATTATTATTATTATTATTATTTTATATATATATTTATTTAATTTTCATCATCCTTACCATAATGGCTGAAGCAGCATGACAAACAAATAAAAATTCTTGATCTTTTTTATCATCTTTGGATTTAAAATTATTCATTAATATTTGAATAGTTTTACCTATTCTATCATACATTTCATCTTTTGGTTCGGCAATAGTTTTTATTTCTACGTTGGGTTTATATGATTTATCTATTGCTGGGAAAAATTCAATTAATTTTTCATATGGTGCTGCTTTTGGTATAAAAGTTGCGTAGTTAGGTGAACCACCATACCAGTCACTTAAACCACTTTCAACTTCAATTTTTAAATTTAAGGTATTAGCAACTTTTGTTGCTGTTTGTAATGTTCTATAGAAAGGAGAAGAAAATATATAGTCAATATGAGCATTTTCTAAAAGATAATTTGCCAAAAGTTGAGACTGATATAAACCTTCCTCTGCTAATGGAGGGTCATATATAAAACCAGATTTTGATGGTGTTGGAACGCCAGTTAAATGATCTTGACGAGTACCATGTCTAGTAATGTATATTGTCTTCATTTTTAATTTTAAATTATAAATTATTAAATAATATTTTTGTATATCGTATAAATACTAATATAAGGAGAAAAAAAATAAGATTTTATATTAAAAGTAGTGATATTCTAAATAATACAAATTTTTATAAAATTAAGAAAGAAAAAAAAAAAAAAAAAAGAAATGAGGTATCTTTAAATTTATTATTTCTCAATTAGTTGAAAATAATATCTTTTGTACTATAATATATATTTTTATATAAATTTATTATTTCTCAGTTATTTGAAAATAATATTTTTTGTACTATAAATATATATTTTTATATTATTTAAAAAAATAAAAATTGTATTTTGAAGATATAATTATATATATATTTCTTATTATTTTGTTATTTTTTTATTTAATTTTTTATAAGTATTTAATTTCGTTAGAATCTTAAGATCCGAAAGAAAGAAAAAAAAATTATTATTATTATATGATTTTTATTATATAATTTTCCCAATATAAGATTAATTTTAATTTTCACCAAAAATTAAAATTGATTTATTTTACTTTACTATTAAATAAAGAATAAGAAAATTATTTAATGAATATCAAGAAAAATATATTCTTCTATATTTTTTATTTAATTACTACTTGCTTTTATGATACTTTCGTACTTCAAATTAATTTACAAATATATAAAAATATATACTCATAAAACTTTTTAATTTTTTAAAGAAAAAGTTTCATATTTATAGCTTTTAAAATTTTAAATAAAAACATTTTTAATATATTAAAATATTAAAAATAAAATAATGACATATTTTTTAATATAAACTTAAAATTGTTATTATTTAATATAGAATATTATTTATTTATTATTTATTTATTTATTATTTATTTATTATTTTTTTTTATTTATTAATTTATTTATTATTTATTTATTTATTATTTATTTATTTATTTATTATTTATTTATTTATTTATTTATTTATTATTTATTTATTATTTATTTATTATTTATTTATTATTTATTTATTATTTATTTATTATTTATTTATTTATTATTCATTAACTATTAAGATATTATTAATATTACTATAATAATGCATTTAAATATTACTTAATATTGAAATTATTAAAATATGAATCTCAATATATACATATATAAATAATAATATGTAACTGTATATATTAATAATTAAATAATGTAAAAATATTTTCATCTATTAATAACTAGAAAAAAAATTTTTAATTTATTATTTTAAAAAAAATTAATATATAAAATATATATATTATCAATACTATTGTAATAATAACAAAATTTTGATATTTTATAATAAAATATGAAATAATATATTTGATATAATATATTATATTATATTTCATTATTTATTTTAAATATATTATATTGGTGATTTCCCCGTATTGAATCTAATATATAGAATAATTGATTTTATCATATATAAATGTTTAAAATAATTATATAAAAATTATCCTTTTTTTATTTATATTTTACTTTTTTTTTTTATTCAACAAATATATTTATTTAAAGTTTTTTTTTAAAAATAATGAAATATATATTATTTCTATATATTAGTATTATACTAAGATTAATTAAACAATTTAAAAATAAATTAAATATATATATGGATTCAATATATTATTATATATTATTAATATACCATAATAATATTTATTCAGCTAAGAATATATTGGTTGTTGTTTATAATATAGAAAGTTTACCAGTGAATAAATTAATGTGACAATATTCAGTAGAGTGTATTTATATTCGGACGAAAATTTTAATTATAAAATAACCATTTAAAAATAAATAAATATATAAATAAATAAATAAATAAATAAATAAATAAATAAATAAATAAATAAAGATTATAAAGATTAAAAATATTAATTATTTTTTATTTTTTTAAAAAAAAAAAAAAAAAAAAAGAATAAGGAATATAGAAGATTGATTTTTAGATAACGGCTTAGCACCTATTATTATTACGGATGATACAGTTTGCCATAAATAATTCATATCATTATAATTACCATTATTATTATTATTACTATTATTACTATTATTATTTTAATAACCATTATTATTGTTGTTGTTTTTATTATTATTACTATTACTATTATTATTATAATGACCATTATTATTATTGCTTTTATTATTATTACTGCTATTATTATTATTATTATTGTTATTTTCATTACTATTATTATTATTATTGTTTTTATTAATATTAATATTATTATTTATTATGCTTATTATTTAATTATTTATTATTTATTATTTATTATTTATTATTTATTTATTATTTATTATTTATTATTTATTTATTATTTATTATTTATTATTTATTATTTATTATTTATTATTTATTTATTATTTATTATTTATTATTTATTATTTATTATTTATTATTTATTATTTATTATTTATTATTTATTATTTATTATTTATTATTTATTATTTATTATTTATTATTTATTATTTATTATTTATTATTTATTATTTATTATTTATTATTTATTATTTATTATTTATTATTTATTATTTATTATTACTTAATTTGTCTAATATTATTTATTATTTATATTATAAATTAATTTTTAAAAGAATCTTTTATTAATTATTTTATTATTAATGATTATAATTATTTATTATTATTAATTATTATAATTTATTATTATTAATTATTTTAAATTATTAAATTTTGTTATTAATTTTATTATTTAATTTAATTATAAAAATTTGTTATAATTAATTATTATTATTTATATTTTAAATAAAGTTATTTTATATTTATTTTTTTTATTTTTTTATTTTTTTATTATTTTTTTTTAATGTTCAAAAGTTGATTCTGGTTTTAAATTTATAATTTATTTTTAATTTATTATTATTTTTGTTAAGTTGGTATTAAAAATAAATTATTCTTTATATCTTTTTTATTATTATTATTATTATATGTTATAAAATAATAAATGATTATTAAAAATAAATAATTATTAATAGAAAATTAATGGAATTTTATTCATTTATAGAAGTTACATTCATTATATAAATAGTTTTAAGAAAGATATATATATAAACAAAAGAATGATTTTATTTAAATTGATTATTACTTCTCATTTCTTCTGTAGCTTTCATAATAAAAGTAGGATGTAAACTTCAATATTCATATCAATTTTATTAAAAAAATATATATATATATAGTTTTCAACAATTTAAATAATAATATTTTTAGATTCTAATTTAATTTATATCAATTAATAATTAATTAATTCTTTTCTAATAATTTTAATATCTTTCATATTGGGGACATTTTTATTTTTTTTTTTTTTTTTTTTTTTTTTTTTTTTTTTTTTTTTTTTGTAAAAAAAGATTCTTTCTAAACACATAATAAATATGTATTAATTTATTGTAAATAATAATAATAATAATAATAATAATAATAATAATAATAATAATAATAATAATAATAATAATAATAATAATAATAATAATAATAATAATAATAATAATAATAATAATAATAATAATAATAATAATAATAATAATAATAATAATAATAATAATAATAGATAACTTTTCAATAAAAAAAATAAAATAGAATAAAAAAGAATATAAAAGAATAAAAAAGAATAAAAAAATTAAAAATAGTATAAAATGAAATAGGTATTAGACTCGTTAAAATGAATAAATTTATTCAATTGTACCTATAGATATATTTTATCTAATTCACCAAAAATAAAATGATGAAAGGGAAAAAAAAAAAAAAAAAAAAAAACTTATCTCGATGGAAGAAGTGAATTTATCTTTTAATTATTGTTATTAATATTATTTTAATTAAAAAAAAAAAAAAAAAAAAAGTTAAAAGATGAGGCAATCATTTATATATATATATATATATTTAGACAGGTAAGAGAATAAGAGAATACACTTTCATAAATTTATTAATCTTATTATAAAAAATACACATAGGTGAAATGAAAAGTACACATTCATTTTAAATAAAAGATATCATCATTGAAGAATTTCATGAAAATTTAACCCAATAAAGTTTTTTAAAGTTTAAACTAAAATTTTATACATCTTAATTAATAAAAAAAAAATATTAATAATAATTAATAAAACTAAAAATAAAATAATAATAAATTTAAAAATAAAAATAAAAATTTGATATTTTTATTATTTAAACCAAAAAAAAAAAAAAAAAAAAAAAAAAAAAAAAAAAGAAAAATCTGTTGATTTTAATTTCTTTTAACAGATTAAATATATATTTATATATATATATATATTTGAATTCATGTATGTATATATGTATAAAAAAAAATATTAACAGGATTATTTGCTTTTAGAGATTAAGGAAATTAAAAAAATATATATATCTACAATAATTAAAAATAATTTAAATAAAATAATGATAATGATAATAATTATAAAAATAAAAAAATGAGGGGATATATATTTATTTAATCTATATATATTATATTTTATTATATAAACATTTATATCTTATTAAATATTAAAATTATTTAATATTTATTTTATTATTATTATTATTATTATTTATATATATATATAAACTTTATTTATTTATTTATATTTATATGCTAAATATGAAAAAATCTTTTTTTTTTTTTTTTTTTTTTAAAAAAAATATATAAAATTGATAGGTATTATACATCATATATATATTGCTATAATTTTTTGATTTATTTTGATTTTTTTTTTTTTTTTTTTTTTTTTTTTGTTTTTTGTTTTTTGTTTTTTTGTTTTAAATTGATTTTCTTTTTGTTTTTATTCAAGAAAATTACTTAAGTCTAATAATACCGGCATCAACTAAGGTTCTTATCTTAGCAGCAACAACAGGGTTCTTTAAATGATCTCTGGCAGCATTTGGATCATTTTGCATTTGTTCAAGAATACTACGCATAACCGGATCAGAAAGAATTTGAGCAACTTCTGGATTATTTCTGGCATTATTTATAATTTCTTCATCAGTAGCATTATTTTGAGTGTTGTTAATACCAGCATAACATTTCATCATTTGTTGTTGAACTTCAACTTCAAGTTTCTTATCGGTATCCTTTTCACGAACAAAACTAAGCATATCAATAGCTTTGGAAGTTTCACGTTTAGCAAGGTAAACTTGAGCCTTACGAATATAAGCCTTAAGGAAATTAGGATCACGCTTAATACATTCATCAGCATCCTTCTCAGCTTCACTAATAGCCATTAACTTAATATAACAAGTGGCACGATTGTTCCAATTTCTTGGATCATCTTCATTACGCTTAATAGCTTCAGTATAGAATTTAACAGCTTCGGAAAATTTACCTTCTTTAAATAAAACATTACCTTGGTTACGGGCTTCATCGGCCTTAGCAACATCATGGTAAGCTAGCTTGGCAGCTTCAGCTTTTTCCTTTTCAGTCTTTCTTAAAGCATCAAGAACTTGTGGGGTACGGTGTTCAGCAAGTGATTTGTTATAGTTTTTAATAGCATTTTCAAGATCACCCTTCTTATGGAAAGCATTACCAATACGATGGAAAGCTCTAGCAATAATCTTAAAATCAGCACGTACTTCACGACCATGTTCAACAGCTTTTTCACAAACTTCAATAGCTTCATCATATTTACCCATTTCATATAAAACAGCAGCCTTGTTAGTTAAGACTGCAATATTAGTATCATCTAATTCATAAGCCTTGGCATAATGAGTTAAAGCGGTTTCGAAATCCTTCTTCTTGTAAGCAGTATTACCAAGAGCCTTTTCACTATCACTAGCATCTCTCTTATTCTTTTGTTCTTTTTCTTCTTCAGTTAATTCTGGTTCTGGTTCTGGTTCTGGCTTTGATTCTTGTTGCTTCTTTGATTCTTGTTCTCTCATCGCTTCAGTGTATTCTGGTGGTGGAGTGGTTGAGACTTTAGCATCAGCACCTGCTGGCATAAGAGCACTTAAAACAAATTCCATAATTCTTTGATCTTGCATATATCTTTAATATTAAAAATAGTTTAAGCAATTTTTAAAAATTATTACAAAGCAATGTACATAATAGGTAATTATATAAATTTAAATATTTATATAATTATTATAATTATTATAAATAAATATATATAATATATATATAATATATATATATTTATAAATAAAATATATTTTTATTTTATTTTTAATATTAATATCGAAAATATTAATATATATAAATAATTTTATAAATAAAAATATGAATATTTTAATATTGGATTTATGTAATTATCAAAAATATAAATATATAAATAATATGTTATCATTTAATTATTTTAATGATAAATAGTTTAAAATAATTTTTTTTTCTTTATTTTTTTTTATTATAATTGAATATTATAATAATAAATATAAAATATATTATTACTATTATAAAACTTACGTATTAAGAGAATTTGGATTAGCTTGAATAGCCTTTAAAGCTTGAACGAAATCTGGTTGTGCAAGGTATTTAGCACATTTAGTCTTAGCACACTTTTCAACAAGATCGCCAGATAATAATTCACTGAACATTTGTTCTTTTATATATATATATGATTATTAGTATTATATATCTATTTTTATATTGACTTTTCTATAATTTATTTCATTTTCTATTATTTTTTTTTTTTTTTTATTGTAGTATTAAGTTTAAAAAAATTTATATATATATATATATATATTTTTTTTATAACACATACCCATTCCATTGGCTTGCATAGCATTTTCAACATCTTGAAGACCCTTCTTTAATAAAGCATTGTTTGGATCAAGCTTTAAACCTTCATTGTAAGCATCAGCAGCTTCATCAAGTCTTTGTAAACCGAATAAAGCAGCACCCTTTCTGGAATAACCCTATATAAATTTTTGAATAAATTTTTTTATATATATTAAATTTATGTTAATTATTAATAATAATTGATAAAGCACAAAAAGTGAATTGATTATTATTATTATTATTATAATAATAATATTTTCTTTAATTCTTTTTTTTTTTTTTTTTTTTTTTTTTTTTTATTTATTTAACATAAGAATATATATATATATATAAAATCATTTATAAAATTAATAAAAATAGAATAAAAAATAAAAAATTACTTTTGGCCAGTCACTCTTGAGCTTAATGGTTTGTTCAGCATCTTCTAAAGCTTTTTGGAAATTACCTAAACTAGCATAGGAAGCTGATCTTTTTTTATTGTTATTATTATTATTATAATTAAAAATTTATAGACGGGACAAAATATAATATTCAATAATCATTTTTTTTTTTTTTAAAAAAAAAATAATAATAATAAAAATATAAAAATAGTACAATTAATAAAAATATTATTATAATATCAATTATTATTTTTATATTAAATATTAGTTTTTATACTCTAACAATAGATATAGATATACCTGTTTGAAAAGAAAACATGATTAGAAGAATCAATGTTAATAGCTTGAGTGAAGTAATCAATAGCTTCTTCGTATTTCTTTTCAGCGAAAGCCTTGTTACCTTTAGCCTTTAATTCGTCAGCCTAAGAATTAACGAAAATTATTTATCAATAAATATATATTATAATTTATATATATCAAAATTAACATTCATACACCATTTTACGAAATATCTTTAATACATATTAAAAACAAACAAACAAACAAACAAACAAACAAAAAAAAAAAAAAAAAAAAAAACTTTTATATTATCATTACTAATAAAAAGAAAAATATAAAAAAGTATCTATATTTTATAAATTTCAAAATTGGATTATCATCCATTTTAAAAATGTGAATTATATTTAAAAATGATAAAAGAGTTTCAATACAAAAAAAAAAATACAAATTACAAACACAAATGTATAATATTTTTATTTTTTTTTCTTTTAAAATGTCATTAATAATTTATAATTAATAAAGAATATTTAATATTTACCATTATTTTATTACTGTTTTATTTAGATTAAGTTTAAAGATAAATAAGAAAAAGATTTAAAATTTGTATTTAAAAAATAATAATTAATAAAAAATTATTTTTTTTTTTTTTCTTTGTTATTGTGAGATAAATATAATAAGAATTTTTATTATAACGCTCTTTAGAGTCTTTTTTTTTTTTTTTTTTTTTATATTTTGTTTTTTTTAATTACTTACTTTGACAAAATAAATTAATTTTGAATTAAAATTAAATAATTTAAGAAAGAGTAAAGTTTTAATAATACTATATAATAAATTAATATTTACAAAATTAAATAAATATTTATACTATAAAAAAAATTAAAAAACTATGTTATATATTTAACTTTTATTATTTATTTATTTATTTATTTATTTATTTATTTATTACCTTATAATAAATAAAATATTTTCATCTATTTATTTATAATATATATTATCAATATATTTTATTATATACAATTTTAATTAAATAATTAAATTTTCTATGAAGTTAACTATAAAAATTAATAATTAAAAAAAAAAAATTAAAGATCAAAATAAAAAAAAAATTTAAAAAAAAAAGAAATAACGAATTCATTTTATAATTAATAATAAATAAAATTATATAACTAACTAAATGAATTAAATCATTTTACCAATAATGATTAAATTTAAGGTTTTTTTTTTTTTTTATAAAATTTATTATAATTAATTTATCCAGAAGGTTCCACTAATAAAAAAAATGAAACTTCATTTATTTATTTAGTACTTTATAATTTATTTATTTATTTATTTATTTATGTATTCAATTATTTAATACTTTATTATAATTTATTTATTTATTTATTTATGTATTAATTTATATATTTATTAATTTAATTTTTTACTTACTTATTTATTTGTTTTGTTTATTTTTTTTAATTAATAAAAACTACCTATTCCAAAAGAAAAAAAAAAAAAAAAAAAAAAAAAGAGGATTATCATAATAATCTTTCATCTTTCTTCAGCTTTAATTAGATCTAATTTTTTTGACACTTTTCATTTATTCTTTTTTTAACTAAATAATTATATTAAAAAAATAAAAAAAAAAAAAAAACTTGCATATAAATATTTATAAATATTTATTTATATATTTATTTTATTAAAATAGCTATTTATATTACAAATACATAAAACTAAATAAAATTAACTATACTAAATTACAAATTATTAAAGTTATTAACACTAAAAGAAAAATATAATAATATTTTTTTTTAATAAATTACAAAACAAAATATTTTTAATACTAAAAATAAAAAGAATAAGAAAAAAATAATAATAAATAAAAATATAAGTAAAAAATAAATAAATAAATAAATAAAATAAAATTAAAATGATAAAAAAGAAAAAAGAAAATCATTTCTTATTTTTAATATTAGGCTCTTTATATATTATATTATAATATAATAAAAAATATATATTTATGAAATGATCTTTAATAATTAAACTAATTAAAAAAATAGTAAAAAAAAAAAAAATTTAATATAATAATAAAAAATATATATAATTATTATTAATTTTTTTTTTTTTTTTTTTTTTTTTTTTTTTTTTTTTTTTTTTTTTTTTGATTTGTTATTTTGTTTTATCTTTCCATTTTTTCTTTCTTTTTTTTTTTTTTTTTTAAAAAAAAAAAAAAAAAAAAAAAAGATAAAAATGGTAACAATAATTAAAACTTATTTTTTAATTTAAATTTTATTAATACTAATAGTCATCCTTTCCATAATTAAAACTTATTTTTTAATTTAAAATTCATTTAATACTAATATTTATCCTTTCTAATAAAGTATATAACTTAAAAAAAAAAAAAAAAAAATCAATGAGAATGAGATATGATAAATTATTGTTAAAAAAAATTATTAATAATAAAAAAAGATTAAATAATGTGTTAAAAGACATCAAATTTTAAAATTGGTCATTGCGATTTATTTAAATTATAGGTATAATTATAATGTGGAGAACCTTATGAAGATATAGCCTTATTGCATAATTCAATAATATTCTTAATATCTTCGGCGGCCATAGCTATGGTATAAGTTTTACTAAATGAATGATTATTATCAGAGTTATTATTTGTTTCACTCAATACGGAAGAATCCATCATTAATTTTTCATTTTCATTATTATTTTCCTTCTTTTCTAATTCTTTCTTTGATCCCGTATCATCATTATTCTTATCATCATCATTAGATTCGGTAATTTCCTCAACCTTAATTTCTTCTTTTTCTTCTTCTTTTTCTTCTTTCTTTTCTTCTTTTATTTCCTCTACCTTTATTTCCTCTTTTTCTTTTTCTTCTTCTTCTTCTTTAATTTCTTCAATCTTAATTTCTTCTTTTTCTTCTTCTTTCTCTTCTTTTTCTTCTTCTTTTTCTTCTTCTTTAATGTCAACTGTTGAAATTTTATCATTATTATTAATCTTTGTTGGTATTCCACTATGAATATTTTTATTATTATCTCTAATAGAATTTCCAGAACCAAGGGTTTGAACTTTCGTTACATTATTATTATTTACTCTAGAAGTCGTATTGCCATTCTTATTAATTTTTGTACTGGATTTGGTGTTGTTACGAACTCCTGATCTAGCGGGAATTTTACTATTATTATTGCTTTCAATTTGTGCTATCATTGATTTTACATTGACTGGAGCCTTCTTTGCTCTTTCTGTTCTATCATTCGCTTTTCTACTTTCTATATTATTTCTTGTTTCATTACTAGATTTATTTAAAGTATCTTTTAACTTATCAATATTTTTATTTGTATTTGTTACAGGAGGTGTGTTTTCCTTTTCATCAGTATTTACTGTGTCAGAGTTGACATCTTCATTCTTTCTTTCCCCACTGGCTTCATTAGCATTTTCATCAATAGAAGTTTCCTTTTCCCTTTCTTCAACATTTCCCTCTTCCTTTTTATTATTATCCTTGAAAACTTCTTCTTTCTTTACCTCTTCTTCTTTCTTCTCTTTATCGACCTTGGAAGTATCTTCTTTTTCTTTTTCCCCATTACTTTCGTCCTTTGAAGAGATATCTTCCTTTTTAGCTTTTTCTTCTTTAACTTCTTCCTCCTCTTTCTTACTTTCATTCTTTATGGAGGTATCATCTATCTTTTTAATTTCTTCTTCTTCTTCATCCTTCTTAGCTTCTTCATCAACTTTCTTTAATACAGATCCCTTTGGAACTAACTTTGCCACAGCTTCTTCTAATAATTTAGTGCTTTTCGCTAAACCTTCTAAAAGTAAAAGATAACGAGGTAATCTTTGAATAGGTAAAATTAAATAACCTAAAATATCAACTTGCTTATGATCCATTCTTTCAGTACTACTCTTAAGGAAGGCCCTCAATTTCTTAAACTTCTTTTTATTTTCCCGTTCAAAAATTGGATAATTTGTGTTAAATCCAAATTCTTCAGCTTGTATTAAAATATTATTACTATTGTACTTATGTTTCTGATTACCATTGAGAATTGTAACAAAATCGGAAGCTTTCTTAAAGTTAATATAATAAGGCTTATAAAGAAATTGGAATGGCCAACTAACAATCTTAAAGAAGGCTTCAATAGAAATAGTTTCATTAATTAATTTAATTGAAGAGGATGATTTGAAGGCGTCCATTTCTTTAATCAATTTAATGTTCTTTTCATGTTCCTTTTGAACTAATTCAAGTTTTGGATAAAATATTTCACTATGGAATTGATAGATATCAACAATATTTGAGTAGAGAATATTCATTTCATTATTATTCAAAACTTGGTTTTGATCCATAGGATAGTAATAGATTTCCAATAATTTACCTAATTCATTGACATAAGTTCGTTCAGTTGTAGTAATTTCATAAATAATATTATTAATTTTTTTCAATTGCTTTTGAAGAACAGCTTGAGCCTCAGAAATTTCTTCATTTGCTTCAGATGATATCGACATAATTGATTCATGACTGATAGAAAGATGCCTTAAAATTTCATTATTTTGAATAGTTTTTAAAGAAGAACCAATTGAAGTGGAACTGCCATTTTCGGTTGTAATATCACTTTCATTTTCTTCTCTTATATCACTGACTCCAAACTTTTGTTTGTTAAGAGTATCTGTCCATTCTTCGTTAATAATTTCTTTGATATTTTCATAAGTAATACTATCATTTAAATAAATAGCACTATCTGCCGATATGTGCTTATTCTTTTCAATTGATTTATTTAATAACTTTAATGGCGTGGATTGGATAGTAGAGGAAGCATCGAGTTTCATTGGATAATTAATTGTAAATTTATTCATCTTAAAGGAATTACTTGCAACCGAAGAGGATAGAGAATCATCATCACTATATGGTACAGCAGAAGATACTCTTTTTGGAATCTCAATGGTTGTATTCAGAGGAACAATAACAGGTTTATTAGATGGAGGACCTAGTAAATTAGAATCTAAAGATACGGCATCATAAGGTTTTACTTCATTATTTTGATATGGACCAGATATCGAAATTTTCATATCTTCAGTACTTTCACCATTTTTCTTTTTCTTAATCAGACTGTTAGCGCCATTAAATGATTGCATAAACATTGACAAGACATAGGATGTAGATCCCTTGGAATCTCTCTTTTCAGAAATTGCCGAAACTTCACTGTTATTATCACTTAATGAATTATTGGATTCAAAACTTTCATTCAACTCAACACTTGACCTCTTTTTTATTAAATTAGTGAAGTTCTTTGGCTTTATGATACTAGAAATATTTTTCTTTAACAATTTTTTAACACTAATAGATCCTAAACTCATACCATCATCTTCGTTTAATGTTTCAGTTTCAACATCATCATATTGTTCATTTTCAATGGAACCTTCTTTTTCTTCTAATTTTTGATTTTCTAACTCTTTCTTTTCTTTCTCATAGTTTAATTTAAATTCTTCAGCTTTTCTCTTAGCTTCTTGCTTAATTTGATCAATGATAAGTTCGGCATGAATTAAATCACCAATAAGCTCTTCATGATTTGAATGTTTGGTTTGAAAATAATTATTATCCTCAACATATTGATTGAGTATAAAGGAATCTTCAGTAATTTCACAAATTTGACTTTGATCCAAGGTATGTTTTTTAACTGTATAACTTGGAATGGCCTCTTCCTTTCTATCTTTTATGGTTTCAGGCTCAGCAATTAATACATTGTCTGTCAAGAAAGTACCATCGTTTGAATCATGAAATTCTTCTTCTTCTTCTTCAACTTCTTCTTCTTTATAAATATCACTAACTCCTATCTCATTCTTTTCGTCATTTGCTGGAGGCAGTGATTCTGACTCATTCATTGGTTCTAATTCGTCCTCTGTCTCTGGCATTGTTATTTCTGAGGAAGAAGCCAAATTATCCTTAGCTTCTGGTTGTAAAGAAGTGACTCTAGTATTTCTTCTGGGTATAGTGGTTGATAAATGAACAGGTTTAGAAGAAATAAGTGGTGATGGTGGTGTTGGTGTTGCCGATGAGATTTTAGGAGAGGATTTGGATAAACTATTAGAAAGTGTTGGGGTTTTAGTTCTCGTAACAGATAACTTGTCTAAAGAACCCGTAGTAGCTGATGTTTTAGACAATGAACTAGAGAGTGTAGGAGTTTTAGTTCTCGTAACAGATGACTTTTCTAAGGAACTTGTAGAAGTTGATGTTTTAGACAATGAACCAGAAAGGGTTGGCGTTTTATTCCTAGTGACAGTTGATTTTGTTGAAGTTGTGGATTTAGGTAATGAACTAGAAAGTGTTGGTGTTTTATTCCTAATGTCATTGGATTTTATTGATGTGGTAGACTTTGGTAATGAACTAGATATTGTAGGGGTCTTATTCCTATTGACAGTAGAATTTATTGAAGTTTTCGATCCTGGTCGATTTATCACTGAAGAAGTAGATGCTGCTTTTTTTGTTAATGTATTATGAATAGTAGGTGTCTTGGATCTAATGGGAGATAAAGATACATTATTTAATGAATTCACAGAAGTTGCGGAAGGACTTCTACAGGCAGTATTAAAGTTAGAATCAACTCTTGCTTTAACGGCTTTCATAAGTGGAGTTTGTCTTAAAGATGGAGAAGTCACAGGTGATGAACCAGAAGACCTAGACAAACCAATAGAAGTAGTACTCTTCGTTACTGATGATTTATTATTAAAGTTTGAATCGACTCTTGCTTTAACAGCCTTCATAAGTGGAGTCTGTCTTAAAGATGGTGATGATGCAGAACTTGAAACCTTAGATAAACCAATTGAGGTACTCTTTGTTGTTGACAACTTATTAAAGTTTGAATCAACTCTTGCTTTAACAGTCTTCATATGTGGAGTTTGTCTCAAAGATGGTGAAGTTACAGGTGACGATGGAATACTAGAAGCCTTGGATAAACCAACAGAAGTACTTTTTGTTGTATAGATCTTAGTGGTAGTAGAATGTTTATCTAAGTCATTAATACTACTTGGTTTCTCGAAAAGCTGAAGAGTTTGAGGATTCAACTTTCTAATTTTATGGGTAGATTGGGGTATTGGAGAAGACCTTAATGGCTGAGTAGCTGCAGCATTATCAAAGACAGATTTTAAGGCATGAATAGACATACCTGAAGTAATGGAGTGGTTTGAGGATTTATGAGTAATAGAAGATAGTGATGATATTGTTGATAAATTAGACATTGAGGTTACTTTAGTAAGTTTATTATTTTTCATTTCAGGTGAACTTTCACTTATTAAAGATGATTTGGTATCTGAGAAGGACGATTCACAATCTAAAAAGTCATCTGTATTAACAGAAATATTATCATAATGTTTAGAATCTGCAATAAAAGTGGATGGTGCTTGCTTTTCCTCCTCTTCCTCATCATCTCCAAACGCCAAAGTATTTGGATCAATATGTTCAACATTAGCTGGATCATATTTAATATTTTTGATATATTCATTCAAAATTTCATTATTAATTGTAGTAGTCTTTATGATATCTGTATTTAATGCATTCAGTTTTGAAATTCCAGGTGATGATTGTGGTAACAATGTATCATCATGTTTTAAAGCACCATTTGTTATCACAGGCGATGACAATAATGGAGTTTCTATCGGAGAAATATTACTTAATTTATTATCATCAGTTTTAGATATATCCTGTAATGCTTTTGATAATGAATTAACATTTTCTGAAGAATTTTCTGGAGTTGTTTGATTTTTATCCTCTTCCAACTTGGTAATATTTTCCACAAGTTTTTCTTTTTCTTTTTCATCTTTTTTAATTGAAGCAGTAGTTACAATTAAACATGGTTGTTCTTGTTCTTGGTTTTCCTTTTTGACAGTAATATCAGTATTTGACTTTAATGGATTAGTAGCAGTCTTTTTCACCAGAGTAGAAGATTTCTTAGCTGTTATGGAAGTTGAATTTTTAGGTTTCACCGTAATATTCGATGAAACTGAAGAATTTTTTGATAAAGATTTTGAAGGTAATGAATTAACTTTTGCTTTGACATTAGCATAAGGTGAAGGCTTTTTGCGACGAACATGAGTGGTTGATGTTTTAGAAGATGAACTAATTGAATTTTGAGAAGAATAGGGAGTAGGAGATGTTGTTAACCTTGAGGTATATGTTGGACTGGTTTTTATTTTAGAAGCATTAGATGAAGTAGAAATAGAAGATAAACTGGATCTTGGTCTTGTTGTCACGGAAGGTTTTTTAAGAGTAGAAGACGTCGGTGATTTAATAGTAGAGGTTGAAGCGGTACTTGGTTTTAATCTAGAATTAGTTGTACTATTTAACCTTGCACTTGTAACTTTTGATGTATGTAATGAAGTTTTTGGTTTCGTAATAGTAGATAAAGAAGAACCAGTAGATGATTTAGTTTTAGAAAGAGTATTTACAGTTAATGTTGACCTTGTTTTTTTAGGAACATCGGAGTTTGGAGTAGATTTTATTTTATTTAATGTGGTGGAAGTAGCATTTGAATTTATACTTGATTTAACAGTATTATGAGTTGATGAAATCTTTGGTTTAACGGAATTTAGGGAAGATGAAACTTTTGGTTTAACTGAATTTAAGGAGGATGAAACTTTTGGCTTAACTGAATTTAAGGAGGATGAAACTTTTGGCTTAACTGAATTTAAGGAGGATGAAACTTTTGGTTTAACTGAATTTAAATGGGTAGAAACTTTCGGTTTAACTGAATTTAAGTGGGTTGAAACTTTTGGTTTAACGGTAGTTGAGGTTGATGTAACTTTTGGTTTAACGGTAGTTGAAGTTGATGTAACTTTTGACTTCAATGTTGAAGACGATTTTTGTTTTAATGGTGAAGATACTTTTGGTTTTAAAGTAGTGGTAGATTTTGATTTTACATTTGTTATAATATTTGGTTTTAAGGAAGTAGTAGAAGAATTTGTAGAATTTGATGTAAATGCTGATTTTTGTTTTGTATTTAACCTTGAATTTACAGTACTTTTTGTAGTAGTTGAGGCAGTTTTTGTTAAACTAGGTATTATTTTTGATGGATTTGTAGCATTTATCTTTTCGGTATTGGAATTACTTAGTACTTTTACTTTTGATTTATTTTGATTACTTAGAGAAGTCGTTCTTGGTCTTCCTTTATTAGGACTTGTTGTAGAAATAACAGTTGGTTTTTTACTGTTGATTGGTGTTGTTTTATTTAAGGACAAATTACTTGATTTATTTACATCATTTTCACAAGCTTTAATATTATTTATGGAATTCGTTATAATTTTTGTTTCATTTAAATCTTGCAAAGATTCCGAATTATTATTCGTTGACATCTTTTATTTATTTATTTCTTTTATATATATATTTTATATAAATGTTTAAAAATAACATATAAATAAATAAATGAATATATTTAAATATATAAAAATATAAATAAATTAAATAATTTTCAAAAATAATTATTAGTTGTAATAGTTATAAAATAATATATATGTACATATACGTAGAAATATAATTTTTAATTAGGATAATATTTTAATGATTTTCCTTTTATCAATTTATAATTGATATAGTTTAAAACTTATACATTAATATTTAAATATTAACTTACTTAATATTATTATATGGATATAAAATAAATATAAATAATTAGAAGTTAAATTAAATAATTATGTGTTAAGAAGATATCAAAAAATGAGCAGTTTATGTTATAGAAGTAATTTTTTATAATTATATTTTTTATAATATTGAATGTAAATTTTCATATTCCTGACTAATTACGTATATCTTAAAAATCAAAATTGTTGGATAATTTCCGTTTTTACTTTATATAATAGATATTAATCAATAAAATAATAAATATATATTAATTTAAATATTACATAAAAATTTTACAAAATTAAAAATATATTATTAATTATATTTTTTTATTTTTGTTTTTTTGTTTTGTTACGCAACATACCTAAAAAATTGAAGAAAAAAATAATTTCAACTATATATTAAGATTTATAATTATTATTTTTTTAATTTAATTTTAATAAAAATAATTATTTATTTTTTAAATAGATTTATTTAAAACTCTTTAATATACTTTTAAATATATATGTAATAATAAAAATTATTCTTTATTCTTTTTTATAAAATAAAAAAATATATATTAATTTATGTTTTGGATTTATAAAATAGTAAATGTTTTGTTTTCGATATAAATATATTTTAAATATTTTTTGTAATTGTTTTTGATATAATTATAATATAATATTTTTGTAATTAAATAATTAATGTCATCTTCTAAAATTAATGTTTACTTTTATTAAAATGTATAATATTATAAAATTATAAAATTATGTTTTGAAAGATTTTTTGATTTGGTTTCTTAAGATGAACAAATGAATTTTGTGTATTCTGTTAAATAAATATTTTGGTTCTATAAAGCAATTTTAATGATTATAAAAATACTGTTTTAAATTAAATTTAATAGTTTTAATATCTAAAAATCATATTATTACGAAATACTTTTAATGTATATTAATATCTTATTTTCTATAAATTTAAAATCGTTTATTATCCCTTTATTATCTTATAAGTTTATATTTAAATATATGTTAATTGTTTTAACTAATTATTATTTTAAAAATAAACTATATTTTTTAAAAAATAATTTTTTTAAAATAAAAAAAATAAAATAAAAATAAAAATAAAAATAAGAAAAAAAAAAATTAAAAATTATTATTATTATTATTATTATTATTATTATTATTATTATTATTATTATTATTATTATTATTATTATTATTATTATTATTATTATTATTATTATTATTATTATTATTATTATTATTATTATTATTATTATTATTATTATTATTATTATTATTATTATTATTATTATTATTATTATTATTATTATTATTATTATTATTATTATTATTATTATTATTATTATTATTTGTTAATAATAATATATTTTAAAAATAAAAAAAAATTATATATTATTTAATATTTAATATATATTATATCAGTTTATTTTATTTTATTTTATTTTATTTTATTTTATTTTATTTTATTTTATTTTATTTTATTTTATTTTATTTTAAAAGGTTATATATATTATATTAACTATTTATTATTTAATATTCATATTTTAATATATGTTATCTAAAAATATTTATATATTCATATGTTATACAAAAAATATATTCATTAATTATACTCATAATAAATTAAAATAAAATAAAATAATACTAATAAAAAAAAGCATTCAATAATTATAAAATATATTAATTAGATAATTTTACATATATTACAATATAATCCATTCTTAAATTTTAATAAATAAAATTTGGAATTAACAAATATAATATATAAAATAGTATTTAATAGTAATGCATTCTATTGTATGTTAAATAATAGCAATATATTTGTTTATATTGAATTATATATTAAATGAACTAAACTATAATTGTTTCTGGCCTATGAAATGCTTGAATTTATGATAGATTAATATAGTTATTTAAACTTCAATATTAAAATTAATTATCTTTAATTACTTCAACCTCAATTTTTTTTTTTTTTTCAATTTGAATAACCATATTAAGAATTGTACAACGTCTATTTTAATATATACTAATTTTAATTATTATTAATATATTAGCATTATATTTATAAACTTTTTAATTAATAATTAATTATAAAAATATAAAACATAAAATAATAGTAAATAATAAATAAATAATAAATAATAAATAATAAATAATTGAATAATAAATAATTGAATAATAAATAATTAATAATATATAAAAAAATAAAACATAAATAATAATAGTAAATAATAAATAATAAATAAAAAATAAATAATAAATAATAAATAATAATAATGAATAATAAATATTAAATATTAAATTATACATAATAATCTTTTTTTTATCTATTTTTTTATTTATCTATAATTTTATTTACTTATTTTTATTTATTTATTCATTTAACTACAATTTACTCTATTTATTTATTTATTTCTTATTTATTTATCCATAAATTATTTATTTACTTATTTAATAAATATCATTTATTCATTTATATTTTATTTATTTATTTATTATTTATTTATTTATTTATTTATTTATAAATATTTTAAAAATTCCTGCCATATTTATTTTCTTTATTTAAATTTCTTTCATGTTCAACTGAACGTTTTATTATTGCTTCTTTTTCTTTTTTTTTTTTTTTTTACATATATAAAATAGCAGAGTCCTAGATTATCTTCTTTATTTATTCCCTCACTAAATATTTCATTATTGTTATTTTCTATTAGATGTAACAAAGATATCAATATAACAAAATATGTAACAAATAATTATTAATAAAACATTATCATACACATTATATTAACTCTATGTTCTATTAAACATTTTTACTATATCAAACTCATAATATAAAAGAATACATGATATGTTCATTATTAATTCTTTGTTGTATAACTGACTGTATTTGTTGAAAGTAACAACTCAAAAAAAAAAAAGAAATAAAATTCTTGATAAATTATTATTTATCATAATTTAATAAAATAAATTATACATTAATTTAGGTTAGGCTATCCCTTTTTAATATGTTTAATTGTTTACTTTTATAAAATTAGAAAAAAAATAAACATTAAAAAAAAAAATTTTTTTTTTATTTTTTTAATTTTTTTTTCTTTTTTAATTTTAAATTTTGGAATTAATAAATAAATAAATAGATAGATAAATAGATAAATAAATAAATAAATAAATACGTAAAAAATATTAATGAAATATTTAGATATTGATTCGTTTGTGTCTGCAATAGATAATAGAGATGTAAATGAAATAGAAATTTTAGTAAATAATAATGAGAATATTGGAAAGGATATTATTTATGAAATGTATACTCGCTCTTTACTTACTCCTAGACGTCTTCGTTTTATAATGAAAAATTGTTTAAACTATTTTAATATATCATCAGTTCTTTTGAAACAGCTTATAAAGAATGGAAGGATTTTTATACTTGATAATATTTTTGAAAATATAAAAATTTATGATAATGACTTTATTCTAGATTTATTAATACATTATAAAAATGAAAAAGCGATATCTACAACAGAATTAAATCAACAAATTTCAATTGAAAAATATAGAATTTCAACTAAAGATTGGTATTATCATAATAGTGGAAAATATTTATATAATGAATGTATTGAAGACAGTAACAATATTATGAAAATTAAATTTTTAGTTGAACATGGAGTGGATTTAAATAAAGAACATCCAATCATTGATATAACACCATTGTTTATTGCCTGTAGAAAAGGAGATGAAAAAATAGTAAAATATTTTGTTGAACACGGAGCAGATATAAACAAAGAAAATGAAGTTGGTGAAACTCCATTATTTAATGCTTGTGATAGTGGAAATGAAGTAATAATAAACTGTTTAATTAAACATGGAGCAGATGTAAATAAAAAAAATAGGGATGGTGAAACTCCATTATTTAATGCTTGTGATAGTGGAAATGAAGTAATAATAAACTATTTAATTGAACATGGAGCGGATGTAAATAAAAAAAATAGGGATGGTGAAACTCCATTATTTAATGCTTGTAAAAATGGAAATGAAGCAATAATAAACTGTTTAATTGAACATGGTGCAAATATAAATAAAGAAAATAAGGTTGGTGAAACTCCATTATTTAGAGCATGTTTTGATGGAAATGAAACAATAATGAAATATTTAATTGAACATGGAGCTGATATATATAAGGAAAATAAAGATGGTGAAACACTTTTATTTAAAGCAAGTAGTTATGGAAATGAAGTAATAGTGAAATATTTAATTGAACATGGAGCAGATATAAATAAAGAAAATAAATATGGCACAACTCCATTATTTAATGCATGTAAAAAAGAAAAGGAAGCAATCATAAAATATTTAGTTGAACATGGAGCTAATATTAATAAAGAAAACAATATTCATGAGACACCGCTATTTGAGGCTTGTAGAAATGGAAAGGGAGCTGTAGTAAAATATTTAGTTGAACATGGAGCTGATATAAATAAAACAAACGGGTATGGTGAGACACCATTATTTGCTGTATGTTTTAATGGAAATGAAGCTATTTTGAAATATTTAGTTGAACTTGGAGCAGATATAAACAAAGAAAATATCAATGGTGAAACACCTTTATTTAGAGCAAGTGAATATGGAAAAGAAGCAGCACTATGGTATTTAATTGAACATGGAGCAGATATAAATAAAGAAAATATCAATGGTGAAACACCATTATTTAGAGCAAGTGAATATGGAAAAGAAGTAATAGTGTACTATTTAATTGAACATGGAGTAGATATAAATAAAGAAAATAAAGATTATGAAACGGCATTATTTAAGGCTTGTAGAAATGGAAAGGAAAACGTAGTGAAATGTTTAATTGGATATGGAGCAGATATAAATAGAGTAAATATGAACAATGAAACCCCATTATCGGTAACAACAAATCGATTTATAAGAAATTTTTTAGTTGAACATGGAGCAAAATCATGAAAGTGTTTAAAGAAAGAAAGAAAAAAAGAAAAAAAAAAAAAAAAAAAACGATGGAATAATACTAATAATTAAATAATAATATTTAAACACTATTATTTAAAGCATATTTTGATGGAATAAAATGTAATAAGTGAAAATATTTTAAATTGAACTGTAAAACATTCATTCATATTTTATTTATTTATTTACTTTTATTTATTTATTTATTATTAATAAATATTTATGAATTATATAAACTTTATTTTAATTATTAATATTCAATTAATTTAGTTTTATAATTATGTCAACTTTATTAATATGTTATATGATATTATTACTTAAGAATTACTAAGAATTACTGATGTATAATTCTATACTATTTACATGTATTTATATGAATAAATGTGGCTTCTACATTTAATTTAATACAATATGTGTCAATACATTTGACACTTATTTCATATATTTCACATAATCTAACATTAATAATAATTTTTTTTTTTAAAAATTAATTAAATTTAAATTTTAAATTGAAACTAATTTATATTTAAGATTTATTCTATATTTCTTTTAATTAATTTTTTTTTTTTTTTTTTTTAATTTAATTTTTTTCCATAATAAAAATTATAATTTGATTTTTATAAAAATTTAGAATGAATAATACAAAAAAAACAACAACAATAATAATAATAATAAAAAAACATTAAATATGAAAATATTCTAAGAGATTTTAATTTTATAACTATAGTATTTGAAATTCATAATTAGAATTATTATTTAATTAATAATAATAATAATAATAATAATAAATATAGAATATGATTATTACTTTATCTAAAATAAAAAAAAAAATTAAATCTAAAATAAATCCAAAAAAAAAAAAAAAAATTAATATTATTTATCCGAATATCTTTATAGTTAATGAACATTTTTAGTAGTATTAAAAAAAATATATATATATTAATATGATTTAAAATTATTACAGAAATTTTAATATATATGTATATATATATATGTTTAAAAACTTAAAAAAATATATATATATTTAATTTTTTCTATTTTTGACATATATCGAATGAAGATGCATTTTTTTTTTTTTTTTTTTTTTTTTTTTTTTCCACAGGAAGAATGGAAGAATAATATTAATAAATAGGTTAAGTTAATTTTAAATTTCTTATTATTTTTTCCCCTATTTTTATAAAGACGTTTCAAATTTGAGCCTTTTTTTTTCTTAAAAAAAAAAAAATAATAATAATAATAATAATAATAATAAATAATAATAATAATAATAATAATAATAATAATAATAATAATAATAATAATAATAATAATAATAATAATAATAATAATAATAATAATAATAATAATAATAGTAATAATAATAATAATAATAATAAAAGTTTAATATTTTACATTTTCCATTAAAGAATTTTTTTTTTTGTGGCTGAAATTATTGCCAAGTTTAACTTTATTTATTTAATCGTTTATTAATTACTTGTAAATAATAAAAGTAATATTCAAAATAAAGTATATAAATAAATTTATAAATTCAGAAAAAAAAAAAAAAGTCCACAGGCAACTAACCTCACCTCCAGATATTATCAAAAAATACTCTGTTAAGTATTGGAATATAAAAATTTAATATTACTATCAAAATAACTTAAATTATCCATTTTAATTTTTTTTTATATTTTTATTAATATTTATGTTCATTATGATGGGTATTATTAGTTATTATTATTATTATTATTATCAATATAAGTATTTTAATTTTTTTTTTTTAAAAAAAATTTAATAACATTAATATTATTGTAGAGTTCTATAATGATAGATAATATAATAAAATTCTCTCTTTATATATATATATATATATAATAGATATTGTTATTGAGAGTTCTATAATGATAGCAGATAATATGATAAAATTATATATTATATTATTGAGAGTTTTATAATGATAGCAGGTCACATGATAAAGTTTTGTAAAAAAAATTTTAACAGTATATTATTAAATATATGCTTAATAATTATTTGATATTATAATATAGCTTTATTTATTCATCATTTATAAAATTAAATAATTGTATATGGTTTAGTAATATTCTGTAAAAAAAATTTTACTTTTTATATAGTATTTTATTTTAATCAATTTTATCATCAAGAAATATTATACAATAGTTTTTTTTTTTTTTTTTTTTTTAATTTTTTTTCTGTAATAAATAATATTATTTTAATCTTTTTTCAAATTTTGATTGTATTATTTTAATCTTTTTTCGAATTTTGATTGTTACAAATTATAAATATATAAAGTATAATTAGTTAAATAAACTATATCTATTTTTATATAGATTATATATATAAATGTATAGATATTTTGTTTAAATTTAAATCATAATAATAATACTTGTTCTTTTTTTTTTTTTTATTTTTTTTTATTTTTTTTTTTATCTAAGATTATTGATTTAAAATAATAATATAATAAATAATAAATAATAATAGTAGTAATTATAAATAATAATAAAAGATATTGTTAATTTTTTTTTTTTTTTTTTTGTTTTAAAAAAAATTAGACATATAAAATATGTTATATTTAATAAATATTTGATATTATTCATCTAAATATATCGTACATGATGGAGTATTACAAAATTATACCGTTAACTTCTTATAGCGTTTTAATCAGTTTTATTATCCATAAAAATTATAGAATAGGTTTAATTCTATATTGTATATATTATATATATTATTAATATTTACATATTATTTGCATTTGATACTACTATATTTATATATGATTTGTGTTTAATACTGCTATATTTATATATTATTTGTATTTAATATTTATATATTTAATTTATTCTGCATTGTAAAATAACAATACTTTTGAGATTAATTAGTTTATTTATAAATTACAATTAATCAAAACTATAATTAGAATAGATATTAGATAAATCAACTTTATCTATTCTTTACATATAAATAAATAAATAAATAATAAATAAATAATAGTAAATGAATAAATGAATAGTAAATAATTAAATAAATAAATAATTAATTGATTGATTAATTAAATATAAAGCTTTATATGATATGATTTGATTTATATAAGATTTTAAAATTGAACGATTTAAATGTTTATTTTTTTTTTATTTACTCTTATTATTTCGACTCAAATTTATATCAATAATAATAATAATAATAATAATAATAATAATAATAATAATAATAATAATAATAATAATAATAATAATAATAATAATAATAATAATAATAATAATAATAATAATAATAAAATAACAACAATAATAATAATAATAATAGTATTAATAAAAAATAAAGAAATATTATATTTATATTATTTCAATAAAAAACATATTAAAATCTTTATTTTACATGTTTATTTTATAGAATATCATTTAAAATGAAATCTTTCAAAATAAAGAGATAAAAGGGGAAATTATAATAAAGGTGTATATATAATAAATATAATCAATTTTTTTTTTTTTTATATATGAAATAAATTAATCAATACTAAAAAAGTCAAAATTATTTAATATATATAGAACAGTTATTGTTTATAATAATAATATAAAAATATTTAAACTAGTAATAATACTAAAAATAGAAAAAGAATATAAATAACATATATAACTACGATAATAATGATATATATTAATTATTATTATAATAATTTATTATGACAATAATAATAAAAATTATATTATATATGAATAATAGAAGTCAATTAGTAATTATTATAATGATAAGTAATGTTTTGTATAATAAATATATTTTTATAATTAAAGTATAATAATTAAAAAAAAAAAAAAAAAAAAAAAAAAGTTAATTATGAACTTTTAAATTTTTAAATAAAGTAATAATATAATAATAATTAGAATATGAATAATAATGGAAATATAATAGTAACTTTATATAACGATAAAAAAGAAAGTTTAAAATTTTATTATTTATCAAATATGAACTTTTGAAATTTATATTTATGTAAATTTAAGAAAAGATAGAATATGTTTTTAAATAAATATTAATATTATTCGAAAAATGTTAATTTTGGAATAAATACATAAATACATTAATAAATAAAATACTCAAAAAAATAAATAAATAAATAAATAAATAAATAAATGTTAGTAGTAGTTAATTGAACATATATGAAGTTAACTAAATATGTTTATAATTATATTAATTATATTATTTGATAATTTGTGAATTAATCTCTTTGTATTTAAAATATATTATTTTATTCTTTTTTTTTAAATAATTTTATTGTATTATTAACAAGCCACAATTAGTATAAATAAGATAATTTTTGTCAAACAATTCAATCTTCATAAATACCAAATTATTATTGTATTAATAAATAAACTTTATGTGATAAAATAAAATTGTAGTTTTAAGTTCAATAAAACAAATATCCCAAGCAATTAAATTACAAATGGAAGAACTCCTCAACAAGGATAACTTTGAAGAATGGGAAATTTCGTATTGGAAAATATTCTTAGAGCCAAGAAACTCCAAAACTTGTTAAAGAATGACTTGATAGGTAAACTTAACGCAAAAACTTGAAGACAAAAAATGAAATTCAAAATAAGGATGCGAAGATTCTAAAAGAAATTAAGGATATTAAATGAGAAATTAAAGATACAAAAAAAAAAAAAGGATGTTCTGGCATATACAATTATCTTTACCAACCTTTCAAAGAACACTCTTGAGTTCCTTAAGGGACTAAATACTGCTTATGAAATTATGGGAAAGTTGAAATCCCTCTATGAAAAAAAAAAAAAAAAAGAAATCTACTGATTTTCAATACTGTATGAGAAAATTGTTACTCGTTGAGAAGCCAAAAATCTTTCAGAATGTAAGAATGCCATAAATCAAATTAAAAGAAATATTTGACATATAATGACAAAGAAACAATTCAAACCAAAGATATTGGGAAAAGAATCCGAATATCCGAATAGTATATTTGTCTTTCCCATAAATTTTAAAGGACCAGATTCGTCCTGATGAAACAGAAAACTCTTGATGGATTCTTAACGAAAGCTATTAATAAAATCAATTTTCATACTTACCTTTACACTAATATTTATTTACAACAATGTATTTATGGATTTAGATCTTATCGAAAAACATAAATAAGAAAATTATCTTCCAAAATCCAAAGAATATTCAACTCAAAGGTCCAGTTATTGCGACATTTGTGAAGCAAATGGACACACTATTGATTATTGTTTTTTTTTTTTTTTTTTTTTTTTTTTTTTTTTTTTTTTTTTTTTTTTTTTTTAATGCATTAAAGAATAAAAACGAAAATCAATCAAGCATAAGTGAAAATAAGTAACCTCATTATTAAATAAAATCAAGAAAACCTAAAAGAAATAACAATAGAAGCAAAGGAAAATCTCTTAATACTGAAGAATATGAAGAAAATCCATCTGATGAAGAAATTTCTTTTGAAGAATTAAAAAACCATGTATAATAAAGGCCTTCATAGTATCGAAGCAAGAGAAAAGTCAGATAATCAAAATCTTAACGAAAACCAAACGGAGCCATGCATATCACAGGTTACTAATCAATCAGATGATAGAACAATATGGACTTTTGATACAAGTGTTTCCGAGCAAATCATTAACAACAGAAATATCCTCTCTAACTTTAAAGAAGAAAATTTAATTTTAAAATGTGTAAACAATTCTCTCTGTAAATTTGAGGGTATTGGTACATTAGAAAGTAAGTATATATGGTTTTGATGTAAAATTAGAAAGTAAGTATATATGGTTTTGATGTAAAATTAGAAAATGTTTTATCCTGGAAAGATGTCAATAAAAACCTGTTAAGTGGAAAAAAAACTAGGTAATGAATATATTAAAAGTATCTAAACCATACTAGAAATTATAAGTTTACATATATAAAGGACAAAGGGAATTAATAGCCTACAGTGCCTCTTACTTTTGCATGAGACCCAACCGATAGAAAATCCAACTTCTATATTTTTATAATATTAATGGACAAGGACCCAATAGCATGATAATCAAAGAAACCATCTGTAGTAGCTACCTCTACTACTGAAACCAAGTACATAGCAATGTTTGAATGCGCTAAAAAAGTTTTAAGAATAAAAAAAAAATATTTTAAAACGAACTCTTTAACTACACTACACCAATAAAAAAAAATTTTTTTTTTACCGACAGCTTAGCAAGTAAAACAACTAAAGAGAATGGTGAACTAAATAATAAATTAAGACATATAGATATAAAATCTCATTTCAATAAAGATAATATAAAAATATTAATAAAAAATAAATAAATAAAAAATAAATAAATAAATAATAAATAAATAAATAATAAATAAATAAATAAATAAATAAATTTTTAGATAATAATCAATGTACCAAAATATTCACTTAAAATCCAGATATTGTGCATTTCAAATTTATATTTATATATTTGGAACTTTTAAAGAAAGTAATTATATAAGCGAATAACTTCACTAGCTACTATATGGTGATAAAGGGCTCATTCCAAGGTTTTTAGCTTTCATAACACACTACGGAGTTTTGTCTACATTATATAATTGTACATAATACGAGTTTTTAACTAATTTTATTAAAAAATAATTATAAATAGTATAAAAGTAGTATATATGTTAAATATATCAATAATAGTGTATAAAATGTATAAATGTTAAAAATATCAATAAAGGTATATAATAGTTTAAAATATATCATTATAAATATATGGCATAAAATGGTATAAATATAAGCATATGTTGTTGTATAGGTTACAAAGAAATATCAATAAAAATATTATATATATATATATATGTATTGACATATTTAATACATAGTTTTATATTTATCATTTATCAATTATTATTATTTGTTTCAAAATTAAAACACCAAATTTATAAATGACACTTTTAAAAAAAAAAATAATTTTATTTCTATTATTTACTATTTATTAATTATTAATTAAAAGTAAAAAACTATAGAAAAATATTATATTCATAAAAAAATTATTATAATTATTAGTATTATTTTTATTACTATTGCTAGAATATGTGAAATAGATGAAAAAATAAAGCTTGAAGCCTATTGTAATATAATTAATGTACAAAACATAATATATGATATTAGTATAAAAGCATTTAATTTAGCTTATCATAAAATGAATAAATATAAAGTTGACAATAATTATAAACCATAAATTTTCGAGTTTTAACAACTATTATTTATTGTAATATTTATTTATTAATTATTATCATTTATTGTAATATATTATTATATATTATTACTATTATTTATTATAATTAATTATTAGTTACCTATTATTTATAATTATTTATTATTACATTTTATTATTAATATAAATTATTAATTATTTATTACTATTTATTATTTATTTATTTATTATCTATTTATTGTTATTATTATAATTTATTTTATTATAGATACTAAAAAAAAAGGGTTAAGTATAAATTTATGTTTATTTTTATTTTTTTTATTTTTTATTTTTTTTATAATTTTACCTTTTCATTAGGGATTTAAACTTTCACCTCAGCTGAATAAAACTCATTTTCATTTTCATTATATAATAATAATTTATATATTTAAATTTTTAAATATATTTATGATAATTAATATTTAAATCGAATATTCTTTTTTTTTTTTTTTTTTTTTTTTTTTTTTTATTTAAAGAATAATTTAATATTTTATGAATATTAATTTTCCCTTATTTCCCTTATTTCTAGTTATAAATTTTTAATATTATAAAATTTTTTGCTATTATTATTATTATTATTATTATTATTATTATTATTTACAAACAGTATTGATTATTTAGAATACATTTATATTAAATATTTATTTTATAAATTAGTTCAAATAATACTGTTAATACTTTTAATCCTTTATGTTCTTATGGATGAAAGAGTTTAATTATTTTGCTATTTAATATTTTAAAGGTAAAAGAATTTAAAATAATAAACAGTATATAATAAAAAGTTTAATTTGAAAATACTAAATATCAAGGTAATAAATTATATATAAATTATAGATATAATGTTAATTAAAGTTAGAGAATAACAACAGTTTGCTTCTTTTATTATTTTTATTTTTTTTTTTTTTTGGTTGAAATATAAATATTCTTTCAATGTGAATAGACAAGATAATTAAATTTAATTATTGCGCTTATATACAAAAAAATTTTATTATTAACAAAATTATATATAATAATTAAATATTTAAGAGGAAGGACTAAAACTAAACCATTTTTATATATTTAATAACATATATATAGTGTTGTAAAAAATGTTATAATTTTCTTTTATATCTAGTATATAATTAATTGATCATAGTTTTTTTGTACCACTTTACATTATCCAAATCATAATTAAAGAAATTTAATCAAATTTTATTTAATAAGAAATAGAAAAAAAAATACTATTTACATATATTACACTAATATATTATATATTAGAAACATAAATAGAATTTAATCTACAGTAATATATAGAGAATAATGAAATATTTGATATACTAGGACGAAAGGAATATATATAAATAAATATATTAATAAATATAATAAAAAAATTTTTTGAGAAATTATTTTATATATTAAAGTTTAAAATTACTTTTTTTCCTTTTCTATATTCTTTTTTTCTTTTTTTTCTTTTTTATATTTTTATTTATTTATTATTTATTATTTACTTTTTACTATTTACTATTTATTATTTATTATTTATTATTTATTATTTATTATTTATTATTTATTATTTATTATTTATTATTTATTAATAAATACTCTTTTTATTATTTATTATTTATTAATAAATACTCTTTTTATTATTTATTAATTATTAATTATTATTTATTATTTATTATTTATTATTTATTATTTATTATTTATTATTTATTTCTTTTTTTAATAATATTATAATAGTAAATTATGAAATTTTTTTAACATATAAATTAAAAAATAAAAATATATTTATTAAAATCTTTTTTTTCTCTTTATAATAGTATATTTATATATAATATAAATGCTATTTTTTTTTACTTTATTTTATTTAATTTACTTTATATATTTAATATAATTATTATTATTTTTAGTATTTTGCCTTGGTAATATTTATCTATTGAATTATTTCTTCTTAGTTTCAAATGACACGTTTTGTACTATAAAATACATCAAATTACAATATATCAATAAAGCTAATACATAATTCACATTCATGTTATTAGCTGATTATTCGGCATATTTTTTACATTTTTAAATAAAATAAATTATAATAAAAATTCTTTTATCAAAATAATTATATTCACTCTGAAAAAAAAAAATTTAATTAGAATATGGAAAGAAAGAATAATCATCGAAATAAAGTAAATAGATAGTACTAGTTTAAATACCATTAATATTTATGGTATTTAAACTAGTACTAAATATATAATAACTAAATATATAATAACTTATATAATATATAAATATATAAATAAAAAATAGATAAACAAATGGCTAAATAATTAAATATATAATAAATAAATATTAAATATTAAATAAATAAATTTTATTACCCAAGATAAAATAGTTGCAAAATAGTTCAAGTATAATGAAAATAATTTTATTCAATTAAAACATATGAAGATGCATTATTATATTTTTTTATTCATCGTTTTAATTGTTTGTTTAGTATTTAATTTTATATATTTATATTTTACAAGTATATAAAATATTCAACATTCATTGTTGAATAGATGGATCTTTTAAGTGTTTTTATTAGTTAAAAGATGAGAAAAGGTAATAAATGTTATACTTTAGATTTTATTAATATTTACTATATTCAAAGTTTAACTTTATTCTCATTATAAACTATATTCAATTTATTTATTTATATTTGTATTTTATACTTTTTTATTTATATTTATTTATTTATTTATATTTATTTATTTATATTTATTTTTTATATTTATTTTTTATATTTATTTTTTATATTTATTTTTTACTTTTCATGTATTTTTTTTTATTTTAAATTTAATTTACTTAATATTAAATATAAATAACTTTATACTAATTAGTTTAAATTATTTATTTAGTTGTTCATTTATTTATTAAATTAATTAAATGATACCCATTTATTACTTAATTATTTTATTTTTTTTTTTTGCTTAAAACACTTTTCAATTGTGGATTTTCATTTATAATATATGACCAAATTAACTATTAAAATATTTTTTTTATTTATTCTTTTAGAATAATCTAAATATTAGTATAAAAGTTGTACATTAAATTAAATTTATTACATTATTAAGTACATAATGTATTATTAAATAAGATGTGATGACTTCAAACTCTAATTAATAGTAGAATTCATTTTTTAGTGGTAAACACAAAAAAAAAAAAAAAAAAACAAAAGTAAAAAAATATTAAATAAAATTATTGGATTAACTAACTAAATAAAATAAATAAATAAATAAATAAATGAATAAATAAATAAATAAATAAATGAATGAATAAATAAATAAATAAATAAATAAATGAATGAATAAATAAATAAATAAATAAATAAATAAATAAATAAATAAATAAATAAATAACTATTTCAATTAGAATTAGAATTAGAATTCTATTTTAGTAAAGATTTGTGTTTTTTTTTTTTTTATATAATTAATAATATATACTAATTGTATTGTATCTTTTATGTTTATTATATGTATACATATATATATATAATAATTTACTTTTTTAAAGGATAATTAATACTTTTTTTAAAAAAATCCTTGAAGAGTTCAAATTATATAATTAAAGAACTGTTTCGTATATTCTTTTTAATTTATATTTAATTTACATGTTGTGTTCATAAAAATTGTAAAAGTATTATTATATAACTCTAAAGTATATTCAATTAAAATATAAAACTTTAACTAATATATATTTAACTATAAATAATTATTAATTAAAATATATGATTTTAACTATTTCACTAGTGTAATGTAAATATACACAAATTAATATAAAAATACTTTTATGTATATATTATTAAAACAGAAAATAGTAAATTCTAAATATGAAAAAAAATTTTTTTTTATTTTTAATTTTATTTTTATTTTAATTTTTTTTGTATTTCGAATATTGTAAAAAAAAAAAAAAAAAAAAAAAAAAGAAAACAGAATTATTATGACAAATAGTTGTACAATTATTAATATAGTAAATCAATTTTAATATATTATTAACTATATTGTATAATAAATTATATAATATATTATCAAAAAAATGTTACCAACAAAATAGTAAAACATATTTTTATTTTATTATATATAATAATATTTCTCATCCTTTAATTTCACTTTTTTTTTTTTTTTTTTTTTTTCTTAAAAAATATTTTTTTAAAAATAAACAAAAGACCGTTTAAATATTGTAAAGTGAAAAAAATATATTTATTTTTATATTAAGAAAAGAAAAATAATAAAGCAATTAAGTTTGTTTAGAATTAAACAATTTTCCAGTTTTTTTTTTTTTTTTTTTTTTTATTTTTTTTTTAAAAAAGAAAAAATATTGAAAATGTAAAATTTAAAATAACAGAAAGCATTTATATAAAATACATATTTGAATAGAATATATGAAAAATAATGAAACTTTATATATACATGGATAAATGAATAAATAACTAAATAGATAAATAAGCTGATAGATATTAAAAAAAGTAATTTCAATATTGAAGGATGTTTTTAATAGAAAGTTTATGTAAAAAGTGATAATATTAATAATAATAATAATAAAAAAAAAAAAAAAAAAAAAAAAAAAATTAATAACAAAATTTAAGCAACACAATAAACGTAAATCAAAAATAAAGATAAAAGTTATAATTAGAAAACCAGATAACGCAAACCGTATTGATATTTGATAACAAAAATATTTATTCATATAGTAATTTTTTTTTAAGTCTTTGAAAATTTGAAAATGAAGTTTAAACGAAGCAAAGAAAATTTTCTGTTATAAATAGGAATAGAAAAAGGGAATAATTTAGGAACAAAATTAATCAATATTTATCATAAATATTCATGATTGATTTATATAGAAATTGAAAATAAATTAAAATAATAATAAAAAAAAATTAATATTGGTTAAGATAATTTATTTGATTGTATAAATTTTTATTATTTTGTTAACTGAAATTTACTAACATATTTTATTATAATATATATTTAAATACTAATGATTAATTTTATATAGCATAAATATTGTGAATATCAAATTTTAAATAATAATAATAATTACAAAAACATAAAAAAAAAAAAAAAAAGAAGAAAACAAATAACCAAACGGATAAAATAAATAAATAAATAAATAAATAAAATAATAAAAAGATATAATAAATTTATATAGGATTATAATATAAATTTCAAAATGAGAATAAAGACAATTATATTCTTTTTTATGTTAATTTTAGTTGTCCTTGCACAAACTGATAAAGATGAAGATCCAGAACAAGTTGATAAAAAAACAACAAAAAATTCTGGAGAAAATCCAAAAACTACTACAGAAGCACAAACAGAAGTAAAACAAGATAAAACGACGAAAGCTCAACAACCAACAACTGAAGCAGTTAAAAAAACTACTTCTGCTGCCAAACAAACAGTTAATCCAAATCCAGTAGTAGTTACATCTTCAGTTATTCCACAAACTACTACTACTACTACTGTACAAACTACCGTTGCCCAACCAACTTCTGTTGTTCAACCAACTTCAGCACCTTTACCTTCTTCTTCTACAGCTGCAATTCCAACAAACGTTGATAATGGTACTCCAACACCAGTTATTAACAAAAATCGTGACACTGTACTACGTAAAAGTACTGAATCAACTAATTGGACTAAAATATTAATTATTGGTGGAGGAGTGGTCGCTGCATTATTTATAATTGGTATTGTTTTCAATTTTATTAATAAAAGAAAACAAGCTGATACTGATCCAATAAATGAAATTACTTATGGTACTAATAATCAAGCTGCAGATCCAGCAATGACAACAAGTATGTTTAATGGACAAAATGATGTATATGGTCAAACTATGGGATATGGTGGTGACTATTATTCTCAATATGGTACTGGTGCAGATCAATATAATCAAGCAGTTGCTGATCCATATGGTCAAGGTTACCAAAATAATTATACTCAAAGAACATTATCACTTAATCGTAACCCATCTTCAAATAATCAAAATTATCAAAGTGAACAAAATGCTCGTGATGTTATATATAATCATCGTCCAGAAGCTGCTGATGAAATTGAACTTAGACGTGGTGACAGAGCCACAATTTATGAAAAATATGAAGATGGTTGGGCATGGGGTTATAACTTTACAACTGGTAAAACTGGTATGTTCCCACAACAATGTCTTGCTGCTTAAATTAATTAATTCATAAAAAAAGGTCTTTTAAATAATTTTTTTTTTTTTTATAAAGTAACCTAAGATATAAATAAAACATAGATAATAATATCCATTTAAATTTGATTAATTAATAATAAAATAATAATTTTTAAAAAGGTTTATTATTATTTATTTATAAATTAAAATAAATAAGATAAAATAAAATAAAATGAAAAAAAAAAAAAGAATTATACGAATTACATAATATAATTTAATTTATAATTAAAAAACAAAAATAAAAACAAAGCATAAAATAAAATAAAATAAAAAAAAAATAATAGTTGAAAAAAAAATAATAATAAAAAATTTTATTATTTTATTTTACAACTATTTTTTTTTTTTTTACTTTAATTATAAAGTTCTTATTTTTTATATAAAATGGAATGAAATAATAATTATTTTAATTGTAGAAAAATAAAATAAAAAGAAGATATATATATATATATATTTGTATTTTTAAAATTTAATAATTTTTTTTTTAAAAAATAAATAAATAAATAAATAAATAAATAAATAAATAAATAATATAATATAATCAGAAAATATATATATATATATTTTTTTTTAAAAAAAAAAAGGTTATATATTTTTGAAAATATGGATAGAAATTATTATTAAAAATTTTACTAGTGTATAATTAGTAATTGATAGTATTAAATAATATATATATATAAAATAAAGTAATTTTTTTTAAACAATTTTTAAAAAGTAGAATACATACAGTGTAATTCAAAAGAGCGAATAAAAGAAAAAAAAAAAAAAAAAAATTAATATTATGAAAATAAGAATAGAATTAAATAAAATATAATAAAATAAAATGAATAGTAAAATATTATATATAAAGTACAGATTGAATATAATAAAATAAAATATAATAAAATAAAATAAAATAAAATAAAATAAATAGTAGAATATTAAATATAGAGTGCAGATTGAATAAAATAAAATAAAATAAATAGTAGAATATTAAATATAAAGTACAGATTGAATATAATAAAATAAAATAAAATAAAATAAAATAAAATAAAATAAATAGTAGAATATTAAATATAGAGTGCAGATTGAATAAAATAAAATAAAATAAATAGTAGAATATTAAATATAAAGTACAGATTGAATATAATAAAATAAAATAAAATAAAATAAAATAAAATAAAATAAAATAAAATAAAATAAAATAAAATAAATAGTAGAATATTAAATATAAAGTAGAGATTGAATAAAATAAAATAAAATAAAATAAAATAAAATAAAATAAATAGTAGAATATTAAATATAAAGTACAGATTGAATAAAATAAAATAAAATAAAATAAATAGTAGAATATTAAATATAAAGTACAGATTGAATAAAATAAAATAAAATAAAATAAAATAAAATAAAATAAAATAAAATAAAATAAATAGTAGAATATTAAATATAAAGTACAGATTGAATAAAATAAAATAAAATAAAATAAAATAAAATAAAATAAAATAAAATAAAATAAATAGTAGAATATTAAATATAAAGTACAGATTGAATAAAATAAAATAAAATAAAATAAAATAAAATAAAATAAAATAAAATAAAATAAAATAAATAGTAGAATATTAAATATAAAGTACAGATTGAATAAAATAAAATAAAATAAAATAAAATAAAATAAAATAAAATAAAATAAAATAAAATAAAATAAAATAAAATAAAATAAAACCAAATAAAATAAAATAAATAGTTGAAATATAAATATGAAGTACAGATTGAATAAAATAAAATAAAATAAAATAAAATAAAATAAATAGTAGAATATTAAATATAAAGTACAGATTGAATAAAATAAAATAAAATAAAATAAAATAAAATAAATAGTAGAATATTAAATATAAAGTACAGATTGAATAAAATAAAATAAAATTAAAATTAAAATTAAAATAAAATTAAAATTATAAGCAAAATAAAATATTGTGAAGGAAGTGAATAATAAAATAAAAGTAAAATAAAAGAATATATATATATTATTTTATATAAAAACTTTAATTTTATATAAAATAATATATATATATTCTTTTATTATATTATTAAATATAATTTTATATAAAAAATATATATATTATATATATATTAAAAACTTTAACTAAGTATGTAAATAAATAAATAAATAAATAAATAAATAAATAAATAAATAAATAAATAAATAAATAAATAAATAAATAAATAATTAATTAATTAATTAATTAATTAAAAAATAAATATATAATTTAATAATTCCCCCTCAGGGTTCTATGGGGTTCTTTGAGGAAAGACTATCTTAAATTCTGTGATACCAGAGGTATCACAGAATTATAATCCTCTAAAGCACGTGCTCGATTTCTTGATATGCTTTCAGTTGAATTTGACATCCATTGTGGAGGCCAAGGATCCCCCACCCCCTTTCTCCTATTTTATTTCATTTATTTATTAACAATGTATAGATAATATTGTTTTAATTGCTCACAGTATAGAGAATATGACTTTATTTCTTCGTCATATCTTTAAATGAGTTGACAGGAACGAAATGTCATTTGGAATAAATAGATATGCAACTATGGTAATTCAACCTTTACTTCTATTAAAGAGTTCTGGGTCTAATGTTTTATATATATATATATAAAACCTCGAGGATTACCTTATCAGCTCGTTTGGGTTGCTTTTTAATTAGTATTAGTAAAAAAAAAAAAAAAAAAACTTTCATAACCAAGAGAGTCAAACGTCGAATCGATATAGAAAAATAAAACCTCTATAACTGGACCTCCTACTTTACTTCATCATAACACAAATAATAATTGTTCTTTACACAAGGAGTCCTTTCGGAAATTGAATTTCCTGATAATATTTCCCTTGGTTTGAGGGAGAGTTTAGTGATTTTCACACTATCTACATTACATATGTTATTTCATTTGCTTTTATTTTTATATATATATATATATATTTTTTTTTTTTTTTTTTTTTTTTTTGGTAGAAATAATCTCTCTAAATTATAATAACTTTTTAATTTTTTAATTTTCTTTTTATTCTTTTATTTTCATTGTATTACATTAAACTTTATTTTTTATTAAATTTTATTTTTAATATTTTTTTTTTTAATTTGATACATTTTATATATATATATATATATTTTTTTTTTTTTTGCTTAATATATTTATAATGTATTTTTTTACGTATACAATATAGTAATACTTTTTAAAAATTAATAAATAAAGAAAATGGAAGTCTATTTAATTCCTAGTCTAAAAAAAAAAAAAAAAAAATCAATAATAAATATATAAATATATAAATATATATATAAATAATAATAAATGAGTATATAATAAATATATAAATAATAATGAATAATTAATAAAATATATTAATAATAAATAATAAATATATAAATAATAATTAATGAATAAATAATAAACATATGAAGCAATAATAAATACATGAATAAATAAATAAATAAATAAATATCATCAAAATAAATTATATTAAATATAAATATAAAATTTCTTGTTTAATATCATAATTGGATTAATAAATTTTTATAAAATAATTTTTTTTTTTTTTTTTTTTTTTTTTTATTTAAAATTAATAACTCATATATAAAAACTATTTTATTATGTATCATACATTTAATAATTTGGATTAATTTTTTTTTTTTTTTTGTTAGTTTTTTTAAGATAAAAATAAAATAAAATATAATAAAATAAAATATAATAATTAATATTTAAAAAAAAAAAAAAAATTAAAAATATTATATTCTATCAAACCATCAATTATTTTTTATTAATGAAAAAAAAAAAAAAAAACTTTTTTTTTTCTTCCATATTATAACTATACAAATAATAGTAAAAAAAAAAAAATTTTTATTTTTTTTATTTTATTTTTTTTTTTTTTTTTTTTTTTTATTAAATAAAAAAAAAAAAAAAAAAAAAAACTTTAATAATTAGAGGTTAAGAATAATCCTCCAAAGGTGGTCGTTTCTTCCTCTTCCGAAATTAATTTTTTTAATTGAAGAGATGACACAAGAGACCATGGTTTACATCCTTGACCTATATCTTGTAATACTGGACTCATCATTGGAATGATCGGTTTCAATTGCTCATAGATAGAAATAATTTCTTTTTTTTTTTTTTTTTTTTGAGTGTTTATGTTTAATTTTTTTTTTTTTTTGGAAAAAAAATTAAAAAAAAAATAAAAAAAAAAAAAAAAAAAAAAAAAAATTACTATGACTATTATTATAATAATTTTAATTTTATACTATTTCTATTTCTTTTTTTTTTTTTTTTTTTTTTTTTTTTTTTTTTTTTTTTTTTTTTTTATTTTCTATTATTTTCTATTATTTTCTATTATTTTATAATTTTTATTATTTTTATTATTTTTATTTTATAATTTTTATTATTTTTTTCTTTTTTTTTTTTTTTTTTTTTTTTTTCTTACCTGATTTTGTAGAACTATTAATGGTTTTAGCATGACGAATACAGAGACTCATCCAAAGAATGGAACGATAGATGGCGGTGAATATATCTGGTCTAGCCGTAAATTCATTTATCATTTGTGTGGGCTTGGCAGTTGTACTCTTTTTGGCAGTAGAGGTCGATTTAATTAGGGTTTGAAGAGATTTTAAAATCATCTTTACGGGTTTCAACGATGGAAGCAACTGAGCCTGAGTAGGTTTGGCATAGAGGGCAGCAACTTGAATGTTAATTAGATCTTCCTTATAAATGTTGGAACGTTCTAATTCAAAGATATGCTTGGTCGTATTTAATTCATAGTTGAAAAGAGCTTGCATATCCTTATGTCCAACAATCATTGCTTCAATACAAGTTGGATAATCTGGATTTGTATGATATTGGGTATGAATATGTTTGAATAATAATTCTAAGGTTTTAGCTTCAAAAAGTTCATTCTTTAATTGTAATACGATTCTGGAAGTGATGGTAGACGCATGAATACGAATATCACTGTCATCATCTTGTAAGAGGAGAATAAGATCGAAAAGAGAATGCATAATGGCTGAATGACTCTTCTTTGGAAGTTGAGCATAGTTAGCGGATTGAGAGGAGAGAATATCACCAAGATAAATATACGATTTTAAGGTTTCAAAACGAAGGGGATCTGGCATTTCATCTTGAACACAGGTATGCATCTCTTGTGCCCATGTTTCTAACGAAGAGATTACAAATTCTGGATCGGATTTAGCATTTTCTAAACAAATTAAACGAGTTAAAGCTCCCAATAATGGAATACAAGCAATTCTAATGGAAAGGAATCTTGTAGATTGAATCATCTTATTAATTTTTCCCCATAATTCTTTCACATCTATCTTTGCCATTTGAACTTCATTACCACTACTATTCTTTAATTGTTCATTAATTAAAAGATAAGGTAAAATTTGAAGAATTAAACCCATACAACCTTGATGAGGCTCCTTAAGCGCCACAAATACTGGGAGTAATTGTTGTAATTGGTTATAGAGTTGTACATGGGAACACTCTTCTGGAAGAAGGAATACATCCTTCTTAAATTTATAAAAGATACTAATTTCTATAGTTCTTTTATTAATTGTTTTAAGCATTTGAAGTATCCATTCCAGGGCTATCATACGAACTTCATAGATACTGTGATGAAGAAGTTGAATTAATGTCTTTTCACAATTTTCAGCATTTTCATTATGAATTAATAACAACTTTAAAATCATTCTAGCAGAATTCTTACTATATTGCCATTGACAAATATTCTATTTATAATTATTAATAATAATAATTACAAGTGATAATAATAATAATAATAATAATAATAATTATAATAATAATAAAACATTAATATATTTCAATTATATATATATATATATATATTTTTTTAACAAATTAAAATAAATTTAAAATTTAAAAAAAAAAAAAAAAAAAAAAATTTACAATTTCTGATGGTTTTCCGTTAAAGAGTTCTTCTGAGATGCATTGAACAATTTGATTAGCAAAGGTTAAACATCTTGATTTCATTTCTGAAATTAATTTTTCATTTTCAGAGGTAATGAAATCTTGAGTTTCTTCATCTTCATTAATAGTAAACCAATTTAAATCAATAAAAGTTTCTTCTAAAACTTCTAACATTAAAGCTCTCGTCACATCACATGAATTATTTTCTTTCTTTAATAAATATAATTTTTCTTTAAATAAAGGTATCATTGTTGTAATAAATTCTAAAAAAAAAAAAAAAATTATTAAAAATTTATTGAAAAAAAGAAAAAAAAAAAAAAAAAAAAAAGATTAGATTAGATTTTATATATAATAAATAATGAAAAAAAAAAATTTTTTTTTTTAAAAAATATTTTTATATTTTATATATTAATTTATATATTAATAATTAAAATAATTAAAATAATTAAAATAATATATAATATATAATAATTAAAATATTTATTTATTTATTTATTTATATTTTTATTCTTATTCTATTTTTATTATTATTATTTTTTTTTTTATTTTTATTTTTATGTTCGAAATTTTTTTTTTTTTCCTTACCTTGTTTAATTTTAATACCACAAGATTTTAAGTGTCCACGTAATAAAAATTTAACTTGCATTAAACCTCCATGGAAAGCATTTTGATTCTTTGTAGACCAGGATTCCTTTACAATTTGTTGAACCGTATCGATAATTTCATTGGAGGTAATGAGTGAGACAAGGGCACGACCGGAGGCTTCTCTCACCTTATAAATTGAAACTTGTCCACAATATTTAACAGCAGATACAAAGGCAGACATATTTAATACGGAAACGGTAGAGGTAGACGCTAAGATAGAAGGTTGTAAACGTGAAAGAATAGCTAAAATTGGGAAAAGTGTTGGATTAAGACTCTTTGATTCTTGCAACATCTTCGTGGAAAGGTTTAATTGCTTTAAGAGGTAGGGATGTAATTCTGGGTAGTGGCTAAAGAATTCACGACAGGTAATGGAATTCACAGCATCAAAATCATCTTTCGTTTTCTTAGAGCCAAGTGTACGATTTAGCATAGTACTAAACATCATAGTAGCACAATTTCTAATTGCCCAAGCAGGTGAATTGAAACCTTCAATGGTGGTAATCATGACTTTAGGTACATAGGAGATGACATCATTTCCTAATTTGGATTCACGGAAAATACTTCTTAAAATATTTAAGGCATGAACTTGTGGTAGATCACTCTGCTCATCCCAATGGTCACCAACAGGTTTATTTGCAACTTCAAGAAGAGCATTGACAGTGTATGGTAATAATAATTTTTTAGAGTTACCTTCAGAATTTAAGACGGCAAGAATAAGCATTGGAATACCTGCTGATCTTCTGGTGACAGAAATGGTGGTAGAATTCTTAACCATTTCAAGAGATTCATCCAGCCAAGCTTTTGGAAGAGTAGAATATTTTGGTTGTGGGGAACGAAGCATTAATTCACAGAGAGTAGTGTAACCTGGATAAACAGAAACGAAGGCACCATGATGTCTTACTGATTCTAAAAGTGATCTAAAGTAATTACTACCAGTAATAATTTGATCATAGGTAAGAATATAAGGAAGATCTTCATTCTCCTTTTTGGTGTTTGCAGCTTTAGTTTTAGTGGTCGCTTCACCACTGCCTGAACTGTTACTGTTACTGACGGTATTATAATTTTCAATTGGTGCATTATTTATAATGGTAGAAAGAAGTTGACTGGCGCTCTTGATCACTCTCCAACAACAACTAAGAATAACTTGATACTTTGGACCAACTTCTAAATGACCATTATCATTATTTCCATTTCCATCTATATCTTCATTGAGTTGATTTGAATCAATATCTTCTTCTGGAATCATATCTACCTCATCATCATCTAGGTCATCATCATTATCTTCACCGGTTGGTACATTACCCTCTGGAGCCGCATTTTGTAATACCTTTAAGACAACATGACTAGCTTTATATAATATTTCAATAACTTCCTTATGAAGTTCACGGAATTCAATAAGATTTTTGGCATCAATTTTTTTATAGTTAATGTCTGTGAAAATACAATTTAAGAGAGCTAAAAGACCAAACATTGGATATTTTTGAGCAGCAAGAGTTAAGTTCTTACTGGCAATGGTAATTTGACGATCTAACATACCAATAATTCTTCTAACGTAACGAACTAAAACAGATTCTCCTGGAATATCAATATTCATAGCATCATCGGTTTTAGCTTCAGTTTCGTCTTCACCATCTTTTTGACATTGATCAATTTTAATGTCCCATCCTAATTGATTTACATATTTATTAGATAAAAGACGACCTAAAATGACAGCACCTTCCATATCTTTGGCACTTGGAAGATTTAATTTTTCGACAACATCCTTTAACATTTCTTCTACCATTTCTGGGGTTTCGATTCCTTCCCATGGTTTTGTTGGATCGGAACTCATTAAAATTTGGAAGATAAGTTGTCTTGGTGAATCATAAGGTAAATTCAATGTAGATAAAAGTATTTTTACATTTCTTTCGGTTAAAATTGGAAGTTGGAATGGGAAGAGATCATTCATACCTCGACTAGGTTTACAGAAACCTGTAGGAAGAGGAATTTCTGTAATACCAAATACACTAATTAAAATAGAAATGATTTTTAAACTGAGAATACCTCTTTGATAGGAGGTATCTGGATATAAGGAAAGAGTGACATAGTTAACAAACTTTTCTAACCAATTCTTGTAATAATCAACTTTTTTTTGAATGGCTTCTAATTGCTGAACTTGAGCTTCCTCTATAGTTTTTCTTTTCTTAATATTATGATAGTCACGCCATTCAGAATAGATACCATTTCTTATACGAAGAAGGAATTTCTTAATATTGGATTCAAATTTATGTCTAAATTCGGGAATATCACAATGTCCATTTAAAGTTAAGAAGGAGAAGAATAAATCAGCTTCTGATGGGGTTGGAAGTTTAAATTCCTTTGAATTATCACAGAGTATACCTAAGGCATCAATACGTAAATTTAAGGATGAACTGTTAAAGCATTCCTTTAATAAGGAACAACTAATTCTAGCATTTTTCACGGTATCATTCTTTTCCTTTTTAGTATTCTTTAAGGATTCTTTTTCTCCTTCTCCTTCTTCTTCTTCTTCTTTTTCTTCTATAGCTTGTGATTCTTCTTCTTCATCAGAAATAACATTATCAGTAATATTCAACATTTGACAAGTAATTTTTGTAAGAGATAAAATAGCATGCAATCTATACTCTTCATTAACAGAAGTTCCCTTTGTGGATTTTAATTTTTGAATGAGTTGATTAAAAACGGTTTTATCATGTTTCAATAATTCTTTATATAAATAAATAGTGATATTATATCTTAAATTGTCATTATCACTAACTAATGCTTCGTATACAGAATCAATATAATATTTTTTGAAAATATTTTCAGTTATTGATTTTTCTTTAGCTTCTCTTAATTGAGTAGAGAAAACAGCAATGATAAAATCAACACAACGTCTAGCTAATGTATTAATTTTTAACATACTAATACTCTTTGAAAGAATATCAGGTTGCATCTTTAAACATAATTCAGTACCAACACTTGACACCAAAAGAGCTAAAAGACCATATCTACTTTTATTATTATAACTTAATTTTAATAAACGATCCATAATATTAGCAATGACTTCTTCAGAAAAATCATTATCGGGATTAAGCTTTTTAACGAGAGCCAAAATACCTAAAATACCTTTAAAAATTTCTTCTGATTTATAATGAATGACGTCCAATGGATCACTCCAATTATCAAAAACGTATTCAATAATGTGATGACAAAAATCTTTGGTAAGCATACCTTGTAATTGTTGATGAATGGTTTTAATTTGTTCTTTCGTGAAGGAAGAATGATCAATACTGGTTTGATCTTCCTTTTGCTTGTTCTTCTTTCTTTTTTTTTGATTTGAACTACCATCAGGATTGACATCATTGGAGAAGTCTTGACCATCATTTTTACCATTTAATAAAAGTAATTCTTTGGTAATGAATAACCATTTTGAAAGAGTTTCAAATGAAACAATACGAATTGGAGGATCGATAGCTTTTTCACAGAATTTTTGAATTTGAACTAAACAGACATCCTTAAAAAGTGTCATAGATGAATTTTCAGTAGTTGAAAACATGGTAAGAAGAGTTTCTTTTCTAACACAGGTTAAAATACCTCTAGCAACCGCTAAAAGAGAAAAATCTAAAGATTCCCAATCACATTTTTTTATGAGTTCAGTACAGCCAAAATCAATGAAATGATCAATATTTAAAGATTGATAGACCTCTGTCAAATTATTAATTTTATTAAATAAGGATGGGTAAAGCGTATAGAGGAATTGATAACAAGCTAATTTAGCAGAACCAATAGCATCTATAAATAAAGCTAAAGTCATAGAAGCTAAAAATTTACAATTGGTGACAGCTACATGAGAGTAACAAATTTTGATTAAATTAATGACAAAGGTTTTATAAAGTTCAAAATCTAAGCATTTTCCCTTAAAGGAATTATTTTCCATAATTTGTTTCACTTCTGGCGAGATAGTAGAAGAAAGACGTGAAACAAGAGTAATTAAAGTTTTAAGTAAACCTTCACAAGTACTCATAGAAAAGGATAATTGTAGTGTTAAAATTTTATCATTTGATGAAGTATCGTTTGGAATATCAAATTGTTGTAATATCGTACTTAATGATTTCGCAATTAATAATAAAGTTTTATAAAGATTTTGTTCTACTGTATCTTTACCTAAACCAAATTCTAAAGTATTGTAAATAAGTCTATAGGATTTTGAAATTTCATTTAATTTATCACAGATTTCTTGTTCTGTATTGGCTTCCTTTTCTAAGGCTTGCATATGTTTATTTATAAATTCAGAATACTCATTGGAAAACTGATTTAATATTAATTCATTGCCTTTAGATTTATGTGGAATGGCTTTTTGATAACAAGCATTAATTACTGGAATTAATTTCTTAATTGGTTCATCCTCATTACAATTATAAAATGCTTTTGAAGTAAATTGACTTATTGGTTTAATAATACTGATATATTGATTTACAACTTCTTCACTATTTTTATCGTTTTTAAAAATTTCATTTCCACTTTTATTAATTCTTTTTACTTTTTTTTTTTTAAAAAAAATTTAATTTTAAATTTAATAGAGAATAAATAATATTTAATTTTAAATTTCATTAAAGTATAAATATTATTAATTATTTATTAAAATGTATAATATATATAACATATATATTGATATATATAAGTTGTAATTATGAATATTAAAGTAAAATATATATATATATAAAATTTTTATAAATATTCATTGAATTAATTAATTTATAAAAATAAATGTTATAATAATTTAAATTTTACCTAATTCCTTCAATGTATTATGTTGTTTAGTTGAATCATATTTATCCCCATTACATAATAAATCTTTTAATGTATTTAAAGGTGAATTACTTTGAGATTCTTTGTATTGTTCAATTATACTCTTGTACTTTCCTAAACTTGTAAAAAAAGACATTTTTCTCTATGATTTCTATTATAAAACAAAACTTCTAATTATATTTTAAATTAAAATAAATATTTTTTTGGTTTATACATTAAATTTTACAATAATAATAAAATAATAAAAAAAAAAAAAAATGTTAATTTATTATTTTATGAAGTATTTTATTATTATTATTTTTTTATTATAAAATAATAATAAATTTCTTTTAAAAAAAAATAATAAAAAAAAAATAAAAAAAAAAAATTTTAATTTCACATATATTATTTAAATAATCAATAAAAATGATTGGAAACCATTAACTGATTATATTTATTTAAAATTTTTTTTTTTTTTTTTATTTTATTTTAATTTTAAATAAATAATTGTACATTTAATCAAGAAATAAAATCAAACTTTTTACTTCTTTTTTTTTTTTTTTTTTTTAATTTTTTAATACTAAATAAATTAAATAAAAATTGATTAATAGAAAAATAAAATAAAATAAAATAAAATTAAGTAGAAATATTTATATAAATATTTTTTGAAAGTATTACTAATAGATCTTTTAAAAGTAAAAATTTTAAAATATCAAAAAAATTATAATTAATTATTAATAAATTATAAATTGTAAAATAATAAAATGTTATATTTTATATTATTTTAATATTGTATATATTTAATATACTTTTCTTAAAGTTAGAAAAGTTTTTATAGCTTTATATAATATTTATCTTTATGGTAATAGTATTTTTGAATTATGATATTTATACATAATATTATGTATAAATAGTATAAATATATATGAATCATAATTAATTCATATGCATTAATTTAGTAATATTAATTAAATAATATGTTTTTTATACATAAATAAATAACTATCACGTTCTAAATTCAATAACTTTATTACTATTTTAAAATTAAAGATTTAATTGGTTTAAATTTTAATTAAAATTTTATTATAAATAAAGTTTATTTTTAATATATTTTATTTTTTTTAATATTTTTTTATATATTAATAGATATAATAATAAAAAATAATATTGTAATATTGTAATTTTATTTTTTATTAAAACAATTTATAAATTAATAATTATTATTATATCTAATATTTTTTATAAAAAATATTAATAATAAAAACCATTTTATTATTAGTTTACAGAATATAAACTTTTTTTTTTTTTTTTTTTTTTTTTTTTTTTTTTAGTCCTATTTTTAAAAAGAAAGAAAATAAATAAATAAAAAATAATATATATAATAAAAATTAAAAAAATAATAAAAGAAAAAAAGCAATATATATAAATAAAATAATAAAAAATAAAAAAATAAAATATAATAGAAGTGATTATTTATTAAATAATAAATACAAAAAGAAGTAAATTTATTTTTTAATTTATAATCACAACCTTTTAATTAACAAAAAAATAAAAAATAAAATAAAAATATAAAAAAGAATTAGTATTTATGTCTTTTTTTTTAAAAAAATAGTGAATTAAAGAATTTGCTAAATAAGAATTATTAATTGTTCAAATTTAATAATATATAGGTAATATATAAGTATAATTTATTATTTAAAATTGAAGTAAAAAAAAAAAAAAAAAATAAAAACTAATTAAATAATAATAATAATAATATATATATATATATATATATATATTTTTTTTTTTAAAATATTATAATTTGTTAAATTATAATAGAAAATGGGAAACAGTCAAAGTCAAGAAATATTACAATTACCATTTGCATTAAGAGAAATTTCATCAAATCAACAAAATGAAATACTTATAGATTCCAGTAACAACAATACTAATAATATTAATAATAACAATGATAAAAATGATAATAATAATAATAATAGCAATTCTAATAAAAAATTAATAACAAAGGAATTGAAATTTAAAGAGATAACTTCAATAATTGAAATTGATTTATGTAAAAATAATATAATAAAATTATATCCAACTATTGGATTTTTATATACAACAACATTATTAAAATTGTAAGTATTTTTTTTTTTTTTTTTTTATAAATGTAATAAAATGATAATAATTATAATAAAAAGTATATTTCAAAAATAATAAATAAATATTTAATTGTTATTATATATAAATATCGTTATTTTTAACAATAATAAACTTATAAAATTATTATCTAAACTAAAACAAACAAACAAAAAATAACCTTAAAAAAGATGTTGTAACAATTTGACAGAAATCCCTCCAGAAATTGGTTATATGAAGAATTTGAAAATTTTAAATCTTTCGAATAATAAAATTAAAAAAATTCCAGATACAATTTGTTACTTGAAATGTCTATTAGAATTAAATGTTTCGGATAATCAAATTAAAGAAATACCACCTATTATAAGTAAATTAAATATTTTAATGAATCTAAATATAAAAGGAAATCAGATAGAATATATTCCTTCTGAACTCGGTGAATTAAAGAATTTGAGATATCTTAATTTAAGTAATAATCCTATTCAATATATTCCTATTGAAATAAATAGTATAGGTAGTTTAACTGAATTGGAAATAGAAAATTGCCCTCTGGCAAGTTCATTTGATGAATGTAATCCAGCATTTGTATTATCTTCAGAAATGAAAGATTTAATTGTATCAAGGAATCAAAGATTATTATTAGAATCTACTAAATATCAAAATCATGCAACATTAGACATGATTAATGAATTAGAACAATATAAAAAGTATTATTCAAATACTTCATCGCTATCTATTACTTGTGATCAAAATATGAATGATTTAAGTATATTTGATTTTAATAATCCATTAAATAAAAATTTATCCTATCATAACTGTCACTTTTTTAAAGATATAATGTTAAATAAAAATTTAAGAGGTATATTATTTTTCCTAATTTTAAATATATATATATATAACAAATTTAATCAATAAAATTATTATTATTATTATTATTAGAATTTTCAAAATATATAATTTAAAAGTATATAAATGATTATTTTCATATTTATTAATTTTTATTTATTTATTTATTTATTAATTTATATATTTTTCATATATATATATATATTTTTTGTAATTATTTTTTGTTTATTATTATTATTATTATTATTATTATTATTTTATATTTAAATTGTAATATGTTTAATATTAGTTAATTCATCATCTACTACATTAAATCAAGAACTTGAAACGGAAAGTATATCATTAAATGAAGATGATGAAGATAATAGTACAATTGAAGAACCAATAAATAATGAAAATAAAGTTGAATTAAAAATACCTACATTAAAAGAATTAGCAGCTAGAACAATAATAAGAAACCATTTATTAATGCCAACCCATCTAATTCAGGATGATTTACTTTATTACTTATCTTCGTATAAAACATGTTCATTTTGTCATGGTCCTTATTTTGAAACTTATATTAGAAGAGTTCGTATTTTACATAAAAATGATAAAGATATACCATACGAATACCGACTTTGCTGTGTTCACTTTAATTCCAATGAAGAACGTATTCGAGAAATGTTTAAAATTCGTCCTATAACAGCTCCAAAGAGTTTAAGAGATATTGAAAATCAAAATAAGAGATATAAATATAAGGATAATGAAGGTACTAATAATGATAGCTCAATTTATTCTTTAAATAATTCAGTTGTACCAAATACGTCGACATCTTCCTCATCAACTTCTTCGCTTAATGATATTACTACTAAAAACCAAAAACTATCGTTAAAATCCACAGGGTCTGATTCAACTTCACAATATAGAAATAGTGTAAAACATATATTTACAATAAAATCAAAACATTATCGTAAAAATATAAAAGGATCTTCTGTAACAAATGGATTAACAAATAATGATATTAAAAATGAACAAGTTAATAACTATAATTTATCAAGAAATAATTCTTCAGAAGATATCAATGCGTCACTCTCATCTCTATCCAAATCAGTTACAGTAAATGAATTATTAAACATGAAACAGCCATCATTACCAAGGCTTCCATCACAAATTAACGGAATAAAAAATATATAAATTAAATATATGTAAATTTTTTTTTTTTTTTTTTTTTTTTTTTAGTAATCAATAGAAATAGTACCTTAATGTATCTATTATAGAAAATTATAATTATTATTATAATAATTATAATTATTTTTTTTCTCTAAAAAAAAAAAAAAAAAAAAAAAAAAAAAAAAAAAAAAAATTAAATAGTGTTTTTGAAAAGTATAAAATTATACTATTCTTTAGTAATATATATGATATATATATTATAAATTAATAATTCAAATATATATTTTTCATATTTTTTCAAAGTTAAATATTTTATTTGATATAACAAATATTTTCATTATAGAACATAATTAGTTAATTTTCTAAGGAATGATGAGGTTTTAAATATGGTTGTGATTATGCTATTATCATATTAATAATAATACTTTTTTTTTTTTTTTTTTAGTAAATATATGCTGTTATTAAGTTATTTATTTAATGCTTTGCCAATGTTAAAACAAAAATAAAAAATATAAAAATAAAAAAATAAAAAAATAAAAAAATTAAAAAATTAAAAATATAATTAAAAAAAAAAAAAAAATTAAAAAATAGAATTAAGCAAAATAAAATTTTATATATATATATATATACATTAATAAATTATTAAATATCTAATATAATTTTTAATATATATACTGAATGAAATATAATGTATTTTATGTAGTATTTTTTATTTTTATTTTTAAACAATATTTAATATATATTAACATATTATTTTTCTAATTATAAAAATTAAAAATAATAAAAAATTAAATATAATATAATAATTAATAGAGAGGAGGTTGTAAATGAATGGTTTTCGTAAGAACAATTATAAGATACAATTGCAAAAAACTTTCCTAAGGTTCCTTTTTTATTATTCAGATAATGACAATTAATTTTTGGAACTAGGTATTAGATCCCCAATACCAAACTAATATAGATATTTAATTAATACAGGTTACATTATCTATTGAGGATTGGTAAACTTCAATAATAGGGAATTGACTGATCTATTTATTCTACAATTCAATAATTAATAATTAGTTCATATGTTCCTTTTTTTAAGTATTCGAATATTATTATGCATTTATATAAACATAAAACAGTTTGTTAATAAAGATAAAATAATAAAAAAATGTATATAGATAATTAAATTATATTATTTATATTATTAATGTTAGTTTCTTAATTGATTTTATTTATTTTTTCATTCATTTATTTGTTTATTTATTTATGTATTTATTTATGTATAATTTATTATTTGTTTATATATATTTATTTAGTAATAATAAAATCTTGTTATGAAAAAAGATAAATAATTTTATACTATATTTTTTAGAAAAAGTCATATATTAAACTTCTATTTTAACCAATAATACCCTTACAACTATAAGTTTAATAAATTTTACCAAAAAAATTTTTTTGCATTTAAAAAACTCTATCTAAATTTTAAATTCAAAAAACATTGTATACAATTAATATAATACATTTATGTATCTTTTTACAAAATAATAACCACAATAATAATAATAATAATAATAATAATAATAATAATAATAATAATAATAATAATAATAATAATAATAATAATAATAATAATAAAAGAAATTTAATATTTTATATATATTATCTGTAAATTATAAAGAATAATAAGCTTAAAAACTACAAAAGATATATTAGGTTTTATTTTTAGTACTAAACAGATTAAATATGAAGGCAAAAAAAAAAAAAAAAACACATTTTTAATGTTTTAATTTATTCCAATTTCCATTATTTTTAATAGTCATAAATATTACAAGTTTGCAATTATAAATATTACAAATTTGAGAGTAATTTTCAAGAAATTAAAACTTTTCTTACTATTATTTTATCATTTTGCTACATAAAAAATGAATAAAAAAATAATAAAATAATATTATTTATATTTAAAATATTAAGAAAATAAAATAAAAAAAAATAAAATTGATAATAATAATTTTTTTTTACTTATGAATTATAAAATGAAGCTATTATAGTATTACTAGCCTATATACTATTTCATATTAGCATAATATTATAAATTATTAAAAAAAAATAGTAAATTTTTTTTTATATGTTAATCTTTTATTTAAAAAAAAAAAAAAAACTTCATTTTATTACTTTAATTTGATCAAAAATAATAACATCCACCTAAATTTTGTGTATATAAAAAAATGAAAATTATTAAATTGAAATGATTACGTAAATTATTGTATAATAATGTAATACAATGTATTCAATTAATTAGAATAAAAAAGATGTTACATAAAAAAAAATACTAGAAAAATTTTGAATTAATTATTTTTATATTAATATATATAATAGAATATAAATGATTTAAATTATTATTTAATCAATATATTTTAGATAGAAATTTTTTTTTTTATATGAAAAAAAATAAAAATAAATACTAATTGTTTATTATGTATTATATATTAAAATTAATATATATAATTATTCATTTTATTATTAAATTATATTAAATTATATAAATATAGAAAAAAAAAAAAAGTTTTATTGAAGTGTTCTTTTTATTTACTTTTTTTTTTTTGTTTGATAAATAATCCTAAAAATAATAATAAATAAAAAACAATAAAAAAAAAGAATCAAATAAATAATAAAACAAAACTAAAACAAAATTAATATACTTTTAAAATCTAAATATAAAATAAACAAAAAAGAAAAATAGAAATAAATATAATAGATAATAAATTTATAAAAATTCAACTTATTATTTTTTTTATTTTTTAGAATATAATAAAAGTATTATAACGTAAGTTATTATTTCAACTAAAAATTAATTTAAATAAATTAAATAAATTATATTGAAATAGATATACTTATTTTTAATAATAATTAGATTAAATTGATTTTAGAAAGATATGAAGCAAAAAACATATTTAACATAGAAAATAATAATATATTAATAATTTAATAAAAGATATTTTACCAAAATTATTAGTATTTTAAAAATAATAGAAATTTCAATTAAATTTGAATAAAATGATATATATAAATATTTTTAATATATTTTGTTAAAATAGTTTCTAATTAGTACTCTCGGTTGTTTTTCTTTTAATTTGTTAATTGAAAATTTATTTTTATTATGTATTTTATAAAACTACTAACTTTTTTATTTTTGGTATAAATTAATTTTATAATCTATTCAAATAATAAATATAAAATATAATAGAAAATGAATCTTTTTAGATTAGTTGCTGATTTAATGCACTTGATTTCAATTATTATTCTTTTATTGAAGATAACAAAGACTAGGTCTGCTGCAGGTACAAAATTATATTAAATATTTAATGGAAGAAAATAAATTTCTCATTGTTATAAATAAGATTATAGATATAATAATAATAGTAATAAAAAAAAAAAAAAAAATAGGAAAGATATAGACAGGATTAATTTAGTAAAAATAAAATATTTTAAATAAAAATTATTTTTGATAAATTCGAAATTAAACAAAATATAAATAATTCAAAAGAATATGTATATTTTTCATATACATATATAAGAAAAGTAACAATAAAGAGAAAAATATATTAAATCTCATGACTTTTTCTTTTTCTTTTTTTTTTTCTTATTAAAGGTATTTCTTTCAAATCTCAACTTTTATATGTGATTGTTTTCTGCACTCGTTACCTTGATTTGTTTACCACTTATATTTCATTATATAACACTCTCATGAAGATTTTCTTCATTGCTACTTCTTTCTACATTGTTTACTTAATGAAGTTCAAATTCAAGGCTACCTGGGAACCATCATTAGATACTTTTAAGATTGAGTACTTAATTGTTCCATGCGCTGTTTTAGCTTTAATCTTTAATTATGAATTCTCATTCATGGAAGTAAGATATTAAATTATAAATTTTATAAATTTAATAAAAGAGAAAAATATCAAAAATATATTTTTATTAATGTTTTTTTTTATTAAATTAATTTTAATAGGTTTTTTGGACTTTCTCTATTTACTTAGAAGCTGTTGCCATCCTTCCTCAATTATTCCAAATGCAACGTACTGGTGAAGCTGAAACCATTACTAGTCATTACTTATTTGCTTTAGGTGCTTACCGTGCCTTATATATCTTAAATTGGATCTGGCGTTACTTCGTTGACAACCAAATTTACTGGATTGTTGTTATATCGGGTGTAATTCAAACTGCAATCTATTCTGATTTCTTATATATATATATTACAAAGTGAGTATTATTAATATATTTTGTTTATCTATTTGTTTTTTTAAGAAATTGTGAAAATACGTATATATAATTAAACAATTTTTATTTTTATTTATTAATATTAATAGGGTATTTAGGGGACAAAAGTTCTCTCTTCCAGCATAAATATATTCTTAAATAAATAGACAATTTTTCATAAATATAAATTTATTAATTTAAATTAAGATAAAAGAAAAAAGTTGTCTTTTTTTTTTATTTTTTTAGAAAGTTATACATAAATAATAAAATAATAATAAAAAATCGATAAAAACAAAAATGAAAAAAAAAAAAAAACATAATAAGAGAAAAAATAAATATATATATAAAAAAAATCAAAAAATAAAACAAAAACAAATATAAAAAGAAAAAAACAACTTTAAAAAAAAAAAAAAAAAAAAAAAAAAAAAATAAAAATAAAATAAAGCTATTGATAATACAATTCTACAATACTTGATAATTAAAGTTAATATGATTTTATATAAGTAATTGTATAAATAATATAGATAGTTTTTATTATTCAATAGGAAAAGAAAATAATAGTAATATTATATATTTTTTATCTTTTATTTAATATTAATAACAAAATTTACAAACTTAATTAATTATAATAACAATAAAAGTAAATAAATAGGTAAAATATAATAAATAAAAAAGTAGTAATAATAATTAAAAAAAAAAAAAAAAAAAAAAAAAATCAATAAATCAATAAAATAAAATAAAATAAAATAATAAAATAAATAAATAAATAAATAATAATAATAATAATAATAATAATAATAATAAAAAAACATCATACATTATTAAATAATTTTTAACAATAATTTACATAATTTAATTGTTAAAATAATTATAATACTGTTATTACTCATGTTATTATTATAGTTTTTTTAGATATATATTTTAATAATTAAGTGTTATTTTTAATTATGATAACGTTTTATTTACCATAAATAAATAATAATAATAATAAAAATATAATAATAGTAGATTGGAATAGTGTATTAATTTGTTATTAAGAGAATTGATTTTATTAAATACTATATTATTAAGAGAGAAAATATTATGATATTTGTATATTATTATTATTATTATTATTATTTTATTTTTAAATATATTGATAAATGTTTATAACAGCTATAAAGGCTTAAAAATAATATTAATTATTTTGAATCTAAGCAAATCAGTACAGAAAAATCTTGGAATTAAAGAAAAAAATTATTCATAAAATTGGACAAAAAATTATTATTATGTCTTTTATATTGAATATAATTAATTAATAAATAAATAAATAAATAAATAAATAAATAAATAAATAAATAAATAAATAAATAAATAAATAAATAAATAAATAAATAAATAAATAAATAAATAAATAAATAAATAAATAAATAAATAAATAAATAAATAAATAAATAAATAAATAAATAAATAAATAAATAAATAAATAAATAAATAAATAAATAAATAAATAAAACAAATATTTTAATGGATGATTTTACTTTTTTATTTAATTAAAAATAATATATTATATGGTATTAGTAGAATTAAATAGAATAATCAATATATACTAATATATAATATGTGTAAAAAAAATTAATAGAAAAATTAGCAGAAAAATTATAAATTGAATTTGAAATAAATTAAATATATTATATGTAATATATTCTTTTCTATCAAAATAAATTTTTCTTATTTTTGAATTTTCTTTTTTCTTTTTTTTTTTTTTTTTTTTTTTTCTTTCTTCATAACTGCTTTAAAGGAAAAACAAACTTAATTTTAGTTTTATTGATCTTAAATTAAATTTAAGAGCTTATTTTGTTGGATTTTTTTTTCTTATATTTTATTTTTACAGAGTAATTTGCTTGCAAATTTATAGCTATTTGTAAAAATTAAGAAAAAGGATTAAAATAAATAAATAATTGAAAATTTAAATAAGGAGGAAAAAAGTCATTTAAAGAAATTATTTTAAAGACAATTTTAAATCGTATTTATTCTTTTTTAAAATTTATCTATTTCAAATCATATTCAATACATAAAGGTATATATAGTATAACTTTATATATATACTTATTAAAATTTAATATATAATTATTATTAATTATTTATTAATATTTAAAACCAAAACAAACAACTCAATATTTAATAATAAAATAAATAAAAAAAGGTAAATATAAATTATTTAAAATAATTAATTAAATAAAAATAAAACTAAAACGAAAGGAAATTTTGAATAATTTTCAAATATAATTTTTTATTGAGAAATTATTTTTATTAATAATATTATGTCCTCTTTTAATTAATTAATTAATTATTATATTTTTTTTTTTATATTTATAAATATATATATTAAAATTTAATTAGAAAAAATGGCCTCTATGGACGTTGATAACACTATCGATGAAAGTTTATACTCTAGACAACTGTACAAATATAAATAAATTTTAATAATAAATAAATATTTACAGAAAAGAAAAAATTATATATATGTAATATATATTTGAAGGATACAAGAATAATAAAACAATTCATTATTTAATTTTTATTTAAATATAATAGTTATGTACTTGGTCGAGAAGCCATGTTACGTATGAGTCAATCCAATGTACTTATTATTGGTTTACGTGGTCTTGGTGTTGAAATTGGTAATAATTCAATTAAATATCTGCTTCAGAAAATTATTATAAAAATATATTGATATTTAGATATTAGTAGTATTTACTTTCGAATTTTAATTTTTTTTGAAAAACTAAAAATAATAGCTAAAAATGTCATTCTTGCTGGTGTCAAGTCTGTTACTTTATATGATCCAGAATTAACTCAATTATCTGATTTATCTTCTCAAGTAAGCTTAAATAAATATTTAATAAATACAAAATTAATTATAACTAATAATTCTTTTATTTTTATATATTTATTTATTTATTATAGTTCTTCTTAACTGAAGAAGATGTTGGCAAGAGAAGAGATGAAGCTAGTTGTCCACGTCTTAAGGAATTAAATAATTATGTTCCGGTTTCCGTTTTAGATGGTGATTTAATGTCAAACATTACTAACTATCAAGTAAATTATATTTAATTAAATGTTTTTAATTATTTTATAATATTTAAACATAATTTATATATTGCAGTATGTAATTTTAAGTATTAACATAAAATATTTGAAATATAAAATTATTATATTATATTTTTATATATTAAATTAGGTTGTTGTTTGTACTAATGTTCCACTTAAGCAACAAATTGAAATTAACAATATTACTCATCCAAATGGTATTAAATTTATTTCTACTCGTACTAATGGTTTATTCGGGTAAATATATGAAATGAGATAATGAGTAATATTTATTTTATTTTTTTTTTTAAAATTTATTTTATAATAATATTATATATATTCATATCTAATTTATTTATTATTAAAGTATGACTTTCAATGATTTTGGTGATGCCTTTGAAGTCACTGATCAAACTGGTGAAGAACCAAAGTCTGGTATGGTTGCTGCTATTACTAAGGTAAATATAAGTATAAAAATTTTATTATATATATAGTTAACAAGTTTTAATTTTATTGTGTATATATTATTTAATATATTTATTATTTATTAAATTATTTTATTTTTTTATTTATTTATTTTTTTTTTATTAAAAAGTCTGCAGACCAAAGTGTTGTTACTTGTTTGGATGAAACTAGACACAACTTAGAAGACGGTGATTATGTTACGTTCACTGAAATTAAGGGAATGACTGAATTAAATGGATGTGAACCAAAAAAGATTTCTGTTTTAGGTCCATACACATTTAGTATTGGTGATACTTCCAATTTATCTGATTATGTAAGTGGTGGTTTATTCCATCAAGTTAAGCAGCCAAAAACCTTAAAATTCGTAAGTTTATTAATATTATTATTAATTATAATTTTAATTATATATTCAATTTCATTATATAAATTCATAAAATTCAAATAATTAATTTAAATATATAATTGATAATTAAAAAAAAAAATTTTTTAATTTTCAATTTTTTTTTTTTTAATGTAGAAAAATTTAGTTGATTCTATTAAGGAACCAGAAATGTTCATTTCTGACTTTGCTAAATTTGATAGACCAGGTCAATTACATGTTGGTTTCCAAGCTTTAGATTCATTTGTTGAAAAGAATGGTAGATATCCTATTCCAAGAAATGAAAATGATGCTAATGATGTTTTAGCTATTGCTAAGGAAATTAATAGTGCTTCCCCAAATCCAGTTGATATTGATGATAAGTTAATTAAGGAACTTGCTTACCAATCCAGAGGTGATCTTTCACCAATGGCCGCCTTATTTGGTGGTTTAGTTGCTCAAGAAGTTTTAAAAGCTATTAGTGGTAAGTTTATGCCAATTTCACAATACATGTATTTCGATTCTCTTGAATCTCTTCCATCTCAACCACTTACTGAAGAATTATGTGCTCCAATTGGTTCCAGATATGATAATCAAATTGCCGTTTTCGGTAAGGACTTCCAAGAAAAGATTGAAAATACTAAAGAGTTCTTAGTTGGTGCTGGTGCTATTGGTTGTGAAATGTTAAAGAATTGGGCCATGATGGGTTTAGGTGTTGGTAAGAATGGTTTCATTTATTTAACTGATATGGATAGTATTGAAAAGAGTAACTTAAACAGACAATTCTTATTCCGTCCATGGGATGTAACTAAATTAAAATCTGAAACCGCTGCCAACGCAATTCACAAGATGAATAAACAAACTATTGGACATATTAAGTCATATTCTGATCGTGTTGGTGTTGAAACTGAAAACATTTTCAATGATGACTTCTGGGAATCTCTTTCTGGTGTTACTAATGCTTTAGATAATGTTGATGCTAGAAAGTATGTTGATCTTAGATGTGTCTTCTACAGAAAACCTTTAATTGAATCTGGTACATTAGGTACTAAAGGTAACACTCAAGTTATTATTCCACACTTAACTGAATCATACTCTTCTTCTCAAGATCCACCAGAAAAGTCAATTCCAATTTGTACTTTAAAGAACTTCCCTAATGCTATTGAACACACTATTCAATGGGCTCGTGATAAATTCGAAGAATTATTTAAGCAATCTGCTGATAATGTTAATCTTCACTTAACTCAACCAAATTACCTTGACAGTGTTCGTAAGCAAGCTGGTACTCAAAAGGATACTATTCAATCTATATACAACTATCTTGTTACTTGGAAACCAAAGACTTTCCGTGAATGTATTATTTGGGCTAGAGAAATCTTTGAAGAATTATACAATAATAGTATTCAACAATTATTATTCAATTTCCCAAAGGATTCTGTTACCTCTAGTGGTCAACCATTCTGGTCAGGTCCAAAGCGTGCCCCAACTCCAATTGTTTTCGATATGAACAATAAGTTACATATGGACTTTATTATTGCTGCAGCTAACCTTCACGCTTTTAACTACGGTTTAACTGGTGAAACTGACGTTCAAGTCTTCAAGAATGAACTTGCTACTATTACTGTTAAGAAGTTTGAGCCAAAGAAGGGTGTTAAGATTCAAGTAAATGAAAATGAAAACGTTCAAAACGCTCTTCCAGATGAAAAGGAAATTGAAGATTTAATTGCTAAAATTCCAAGTCCATCAACTTTAGTTGGATATCGTATGAATCCAGCTGAATTCGAAAAGGATGATGATACCAACTTCCATATTGATTTCATCACTGCTGCTTCTAACCTTCGTGCTACTAATTATGATATTGCTTTAGCCGATCGTTCTAAGACCAAGTTTATTGCTGGTAAGATTATTCCAGCTATTGCTACTACTACTGCTTTAGTTACTGGTCTTGACTGTTTAGAATTATATAAGATCATTGATGGTAAGAATAAACTTGAAGATTATAAGAATGGTTTCTTAAACCTTGCTTTACCATTCTTTGGTTTCTCTGAACCAATTGCTGCCCAAAAGATGAAATACTATGATGTTGAATGGACTTTATGGGACCGTTTCGATATTGAAGGTGATCTTACTCTTCAACAAATTATCGACTTATTTAAGGAAAAATATGAATTAGAAATTACTATGATGTCATGTGGTGTCAGTATGTTATATTCTTCATTTATGCAATCAAAGAAACTTCAAGAAAGACTTAACATGAAGTGAGTTGAATATGAATATTATTGTATTTTATTTATTTCATTTTTTATCATATTATATAATGATTGTAATTTTTTAATTTATATATATATATATATATATATTATTATTATTATTATTATTATTTTATGTTTATTAATATGTTTATTAATATTTTTTATTTATTTGTATTTATTTGTTTTTATTTTTTTTTTTCCTTCGATTCATTAAGGATTTCTACTTTAGTTGAAACTGTTTCCAAAAAACCAATTCCAGATCATGTTAAATCTCTTGTTTTAGAATTATGTGTCAATGATAAGAACGATGAAGATGTTGAAGTTCCATATGTTCGTTGTGTTATTCGTCCATAAATGATATACAATATTAAAAAATAATGATTTAAGTAAGAACAAAAATATCAAGAAAGTCAAATAAAATCAAATAAAATCGAATAAATAAATAAATAAATAAATAACAAAAAAAAAAAAAAAAAAAAAAAAAAAAAAAAAAAAAAAAAGAAAAACTAAAAGTTTTTATTTAAATTTTTTTAAATATCATTTATATTTTTAATTAATTAAAAAGTAATAACCAGAAAAAAAATTTTTTTTTTCAAAACAAAACTCATTTAATCATTCTTACATATATTAAAAAAAAGTTTTAATTTTGTATTAAATTTTATTTATAAACTTTTAAAATAATAATAATAATAGTAATAATATTTATAAGACATTAATATTTAAAAGTAAAAAATATTAATATATATATATATATTATTTATTTAAAAAAAAAAATAATAATAATAATATTTATATATTGTAAAGTATATATATATTATTTTCTCTTTTTAGCAAATAATAATTTGAATTAAAAAAAAAAAAAAAATAAAAAAAATAAAAAATAAAGAATAAATAAAAAATAAAAAATTAAATTGAATTATTATATTATATTATATTATATTATATTATATTATATTATATTATATTATATTATATTATATTATATTATATTATATTATATTATTTTATATTATATTATATTTTATTTTATTTTATAATTTTATATTACCAAGAGTGCCGACGTCGTACCGATATGGCAATGGAATGGTGCAGTTAGAAGTCCTGTTAATTCTCATCAATACACATTAACGAACAGCACAGTTCCAAACACAGAACCTATAGTAAGTAATTCAACTTTTGATGATCTGTCTTGTGGTTTAGGGGAGAGTTTAGTGGATAACACACCTATCTATTTTAAAGAAGTTATTTCTTTGTTTTATTATTTTAGATTTAACTGGTGATCATGTTACTACTCGTAGTATACATCACACCAAATTTTTTTTTTAACTCTTGAACTTATTTTTATTCTTTATTACATTAAATTTTCTTTGAATAATTAAAATTTCTTATTTCTTAACTTTTTAATATTTTTTATTTTACTTAATCTTTCACATACATTTTATTTTTTTTTTATTTTTTAAATATATATAATGTATTTTTTTTATAATTAAATTTAATACATAAAAATATTTTAATCTATTTAATAAAGCACTAGAAGTGTATTCTCTTCCTAGTCTAAAAAAAAAAAATAATTTATATTACTTCACTGTTTATTTTTATTTTATTTTATATATATATATATATATATATATATATATTTTTTTTTTTTTTTTTTTTTTTTTTTTTTCCACTCTTATTGTTTTTCTTAATAAATAAATCAATAAAATTTATAATCTCATAATCTTCTCTAAATATGGTTAAACAAATTCAGAAAACAACAATTATATTAGACATAATTCTACTATTTATTTTAAAGATATTATTTCTAGGTTTTATTATTTTTTTTGTTTGTTAGGAAGGGAAAATTCCCACATATAACTTGCCGAAATAAAAAAAAAAAAAATATAATCTCATGATAGTAATTTTATTCTATTGGTCAAATAATTGTAAAATGTCAAGGAATTAATGGTATAAATTATAAAAAATACAAATATATTGAAACAAGAAAATTATTCAATTGAGGTTTTAACTGGATATTATGATTTAAGTTCTGGTTTCAAATACAACACTACTATTGCTACTATTGCTATCAGAAGTGATAGAATTTTTGATAATTGTCTGAAAGTCTGCCCATGATGTGGATAAGTAGAGAGGGTGAACAGTCTTTCATCCATTGGATAATTGAATATTTTTCCTTTTATTCATTATAAAAGATGAGAATCTTTAGATAGATTTCATCAATGTCCATTTTACAATATTCAATGATAAAATAAGAACTCTTTCCTTTATTACCAATATATTCTTACCATTCTAATATATTAGAATATGAATATTTTATCAATAAATGTAATTTTCATATTCTTTATTAGTGGAATTTCAGCTTTAGTAAATGAGCTACAATTTGATACTGGAGAAACGAAGACATTAAAATGAACAAATGTTCAGTATATTGTTGGGGCTTTCACGTTATCTTTCTAAAATAAAAACCTATCATTAATAGTTCTCTTTAGTTATTTTTTGATTGATTTAATAAGAAATCTTTCAGTACCAAGAATGCCGACATCATACCGATATGGCTTAGGAACAATACCTATTAGTAGTCCTATTATATATATTTCAAACACAAATACTAACAGTCTAGTTCCACTCACCGAAACTACAGAGAGTAATTCTCTTAATGAGAATCTTTCTATATTTTCAGGGGGGAGAGTATAGTTGAACATCACACTATCTATTTTAAAGATGTTACTTCTTTGTTTTTATTATTTTAATTTTTATTATTTTAGATTTAAATGGTGATCATGTTACCTCACATAGTATACATCACACCGAAACTTTTATAACTTTTGAACTTATTTTTATTTTTTATTGTATTAAAAAAAAATTTCTATGATTAATTGAATTTTTTTTTTTTTTTTTTTTTTTTTTTTTTTTTTTTAATTTTTATAATTTTTTGTTTTATTATATATTTATATATTGATTATAGTTTTTTTTTAAAAAATTTGAAAAAAAAGTTTTTTTTTTTTTTTGAAGGTTATAAAATATGAAATATATCTTAATATATGTGTATTTATTTAAATATTATATAACTAATTTATAATTTCTATATTATATTAGTATTTTATTTATTTATAAATACAATAAAAATAAAATGAAAAATAAAATGAAAAATAAAATGAAAAATATTATGAAATAATATATGAATGGTTTCTATTTTGATACCTTAATTTATATATATTTCTTTTTTTTTATCTTTTATTTTTGATTTTTCATCTTTCATTAGCCTTTCTCTTATTTAATATAAACTTTTGAATTTAGGATTATCTTGTCAATTTATTAATTCTTTCATTGCATTAATAAATACTTTAGATTTAGTTTCATGTCTATAGAAATCATCATTAGAATTATTTAAAAAAAAAAATATCCATGGATTATTTCTTCTCAATACATTATTATTATTTTTTTTCTTTTCCATATTCTATATATTTGAATAACTCAATGAAATGAATATTCAGTAAATTATTAAAACCTTTTTCTTCATTTGTATATTTATATTTAATAATTAAGCTTTTGGCGATAAATAGATTTTTTTTTCTCTTAAATTAAATAAATTAAAGTTTAAAAATATTTATCACCGTTACTTTTGAAATCAAACTGTATGAATTACCAAAAAGCAATGAATGGTAAATTATTATTGAATTATAATGAAGTAATCTTTTAATCATTTCAGTTCATAAGAATTTTTATATTTATAATTTCTCTCTTCTTTTGCTTTTTACTTCAGTACTAATAAGTTCGTCTTCTTCTAGTTTAAATAAATTGAATATAAAATTCCTTAATTCAATATTTTTTTTATAGTTTTTTCTCAACATTTAGATTTTCAAAGTATTCATTTAAAATTCATCTTATTTTTTTCTTTAGTTTCACCATTTATACTGCTGATTTCAAATAATTAATCAAACGTGGTATTTATATTTTCAGTAAAATATTGAAAAAGTTCAACCAATTTAGTATATATATATATATATATATATATATATATATAATATTCGCTATCATTATCATTATTATTTTTAGTAGTGACATTATTAATATCATTATTAGTAGTACCATTATCATCGTTAGTTGTATCATTATCATATTCTAAATCCCTAATATATATATGTCATAATAAAAAAAACTGCTTAGATATAATGTTAATTTCTCTCTACTTATTTAGTTATTATTATTTCTTTTTTTCATTTCATTTTTTTTTTTTTAAATTTTTTTATTTTATTTTTTATCTTTTAATTTTATTTTATTTTATTTTTATTTAATTATATATTGCTTTCATTACTGAAAAAAAAATATATTGAATTATTTTTAATAATATTAATTTTTTTTATAATATTTCAGCATGAACTATCAACCAAGCACTAATTAATATATCTTGGAATACCTTTTAATAGATCACTGGATTTGGAGCTTTAAATAGTGGGAAAGAGTCTTCTTGAGTTATTTTCTCATTTAATTAAAAATATTATTTATGGATGAAAAAAAGTACATAGATTAACAATACGCAAAAACAATAATAAACTTCCTGAAGAAATTCTGAAGTTTTACTGAGAAAGTGCTTATTTCACAGGTACTCCTGACATTAGAACAATTAGATACAAGAAGTTTAAATTTAGTTTTTTAAAAAATATATTCAACGTCTATCACTAAAAATAGTTACAATTTTCTCTTTGGATTTTTTTTTTTTTTTTTTTTTTTTGATGAATTAAGTACTGATTCGATGTGAAACCTTATATAAAAAAGTAAACTTGTGTCAGAAGATTACTCAATATGTTGCACTTACTTTAGTGTAAGCAACAGTATAAATAATTTTTGCATAATGAATACTTTTATATTCTTAATTTGAAGAATTAAGGCCACAATTCATTCAATTTGTTGATGAAATTTTTACTAATTTTTCTCTTATTGTTCATGAGAAATTACTGAACATTCCTGATAATAAAGAGGAAGATTTTGATAATAATATTAATTTTTGTGTACTATGTCTTCTTCTTTGGTGGAAATGTATATATAAAATCTTAAAGATAGGTTCTCCCCGAGGGGGGAGGAATTTTACTAATAATCTCTTTCAGTCACCTTCGATGTTATACCTATTGTGATTATTAATTTTTACACTATGATCAATTTGTATATTTTTAATAAATATTATTAAATATAGTTTATTCCAAGTCTATAAAAAAAAAAAAAAAAAAAAAAAAAACATAATATTTCCTATAAATATAAATATAAATATATAAAATGACTTTTTATTTGGACTTCTCTGACTGAAATCGATCAAAATAAGTCAAATTTAGCATATGGAGCTTGAAATTGTCATTTAGTACATATATGCGAGAAATGCGATGAAGGTGCATCTATCGCATATTTGGTTTAATTTTTTTTTTTTTTTTTTTTTTTTTTAATTTCTATTTTCATTGATTTCATCCACTTTTAATTTTATAATAATTACTCTTTTTTTTTTTTTTTTATGTTACTATTATTATTAATATTATTATTATAATTATTATTATTATTATTATTATTATTATTATTATTATTATTATTATTATTATTATTATTGTTATTGTTATTGTTATTATTGTTATTATTATTATTATTATAATTATTGTTATTATTATTATTTATTATTTTTTTTATTAATGAATTAACAATATTTATTAATTCTTCATCATTATTTATCAGCTATAAATCATTTGAATATTTTTTTTTTAAATAAATTTAATATCCATTTTTCATTTATTTTTAACTATTAAATTTATATTGTTTTAATCTATTTATCTATATGCAGATAGATAAAAAAAAAATAATAAAAGAAAAAAAAAAAAAAAAATTTTTTTTAATTATTTTTATTATTGTTTATTTTTTTATTTTTTTTATTTTTTTATTTTATTTTATTTTATTTTTTTTTTTTTTTTTTTTTTTTTATTTTATTAAATTTTTTATTTTTAAATAAAATTAAAAATATGTGTGATTTTATTAATATATAAATATATCTAGAGAGAAATTTTGAATTATTATCATTCTAATGATTAAATAATAAATAGTGAAAAAATTTTTATTTTTATGTATTTATATATATATTAAAACCACTGATAAAAAAATCTTTTGAATTATAAATAATAAACAACTCCATTTTATTCATAATGAGTAAAATAGAATTGTGTTATACCATAAAAAAAATAAAAATAAAAAAAGAAATAATAAATAAAAAATAAAAAATATAAAAAACATTTTCAAGAAAATAAATATTAGTTATTTAATAATTGTATCAAATTTTATTTTATTTTATTTTTTTAATATATATATATATATATTTTTAAAAAAAAATTTAAAACAAAAATCAATCTTTTTTTTTTATTTGATATATGTATTTGAAAATACAATTATTTTATTACTCTTTAAAAAAAATTTTTATATATATTTTAATAATTGATACTATATATTTTAATAATTGATACTGAAAAAAATATTATATAATAAAATAAAATGAAATAAAAAAAAAGAAAATGAAATATAAAAAAAGAAAATGAAATAAAAAAAAAAGAAAATGAAATAGAAAAAAAGAAAATGAAATAAAAAAAAAAAAGGAAAAAAAGAAAAAAACAAATATCCAATTTAAAAAAATAAAATAAATTAGTAGTTTTTATATCATATACTTTGATATATTTATAAGGTGGTATATATTTACTATTCATTATTAATTTTTCTTTTTTTTTTTTTTTTTTTTTTAAATGACATTTTATTTAGTATTTTCATAGAGATTGTATTTGTTCTTTTAAATTTTATAATTATATATATATAAAAAACTTTTTTTTTTTAAATATAAATATAAATACAACATATTATAATACAACATATAATATTTAAGATTATTAATTCTTATTTCGATTTCAATAGCGCGTATTTTTTTTTTTTTTTTTTTTAATGTTCAATTAATACTTTTATAATACTTTTTTTTTTCTTTTTTTTTTTTTTTTTTTTTTTTATGAGCTTTATTACTAGTAGTGATAACATACTGATTCGGTAGGAGTAGTGGGTGCGTTTTGTGTATTGACTATTATGGTTGGAAGATCATTTGGCATATTATTTTTATAACTAACTTCTGGAATATTTATATTCAAAGTGGAAGTACTTTCATATGGATAATTTAAGTCTATAACAGAAGACTGATTTCCATTTTGTTCATATAGATTAATATCTTCTAATTCATCTTCTATATCATTACTGGAATCTGAAGAAAAGGTTTCATCTTTTTCACTATACATGGAATCTTTACTAGTAAAGTAGTTATTTGATTGCAGCTTATTTAATCTTGTTGGTTTAGGAGTAGAAATATCATCAGTTGAATCTGATACTTCATTATTATTCATTGATGAAGAATCATATCTAGCTGTATTTGATAATTTAGATTTTTCCAAGGATGAAAGAGATGAAGAGGTAGAAGTATTTTGTTTAATAAGGTCAATGTCATTAACTGTATTGGATTTTTGATATATTTTATAGTTAAGATTATGATTTTCATTATTTATATCAACTTTATATGTACTATGATTAGTTTGCTTGTTATCAGAGGATTGAATAGATGAGGTTGATGGATATTTAACTTTTGGATAATCTTTTTGATTAGTATTACTGAAGACAATATTTTCACTACTGGTATAAATACTACTGTTACTAGAATCATGAACTTTATTACTTCGTGATTTAATAGAAGATGAAATATTTTTTATATTGAAACGAGAAAGTGAAGGTATCGATGAGGATAAAGAAGAATGTTTTCCAACATTATTATTATTGAATTTATCTGGTTTATAATTATACATAGCACTTTTTGACCTAGTGGATTCATATTTCAATAAGGAATCATTATCAATATAACGAGATAAACTTGGTTCACCACAACTACTCGTATTATCAGGTATATCAGAATAGGTACTATTACCACCAGCAGAATTATTTCTTAAAATCTCTACTCTCTTATTAGAAAAATAATAATCAACAGCATTATCTAATTTATTAGATTCATTATCATAATTATCATTATCTGTTGTCTCGTTAACATCTGTACTAGTACTTTGAGATATATCATTAATATCATACTGAAAGCCTTTCGCTGATTGCCAACTTAAAGTTTTTATATCATTAAAGTTCATTGAATTCATATCATAAGACTGTGCATGTATTATAGATTCATTAACACTAATATCTTTATCAATGGAATTGCCTTCATTATATTTTATATTCAAATTCTCATCCGACAGAGATGCTAGTGGAGCAGGTGAAACTTTTAAAATTGATGGTATCTTAAAAAAAAAAAGATATATATATATTTATAATAATATTAGAATTAATACAATATAATAATATTAAAAAATTAAATATTTATATATTTTATATAAATTTTAATATATATATAAATATATTTTTATTTTTTAAATTTATATATATATATATATTTTTCAATTATATAAATATTAATTTATATTTACCAATTCTCTTGATTTTCTTCCTGAACTACTGAAATTTTTGAAAGAAAAAGTGGACAGAGATGCATTTTTGGTAATATTTTTAAGAGAACGTCTTGAATTATTTGTATCCGATTTTGCACTCTTTGGACTTTGAAGATCAAAAAATTCATCTTTTTTATTGGAATATACCTTTTTAGTAATAGTTAATAAAAACAATACAAATATTGCAAAGCAACCTATTAACACAGAATTTTGTAACAATTTTGAAGTAGAAGTATCAGCTATTAGGCCAGGAGGTAAGGAAGAACGTCCATTATTTTTAACAACTACTGTTTGCGAAGTATCTGGAATGGCTTCATATGTTGTTGGTTTTGAATTTGAAACTATTGTATTACTTGAGCCTATTAAATTACTTGAGTCTACTGAATTACTTGAATCTACTGAATTGTTTGAATCTTTTGAATTATCTGAATTTATTGATCTATTTGAACCTTTTGATTTATTTGAACCTGTTGATTTATCCATGGGTATTAAATTATTAGTTATCACAGATGAATCTGATATTGGTATTTGAACTGCACTATTAGAAATTCCATCATTTTTATTTTCAACTGTATTTCCTTTATTACCACTAACATTGCCTTTGGGATTATAACGATTTTTTGTCCTTGCAACCTGTTTTTGATATGAATCTTTATTTCTGTCTGTTTGATTTCTATTTGCAGTAGGTATTTTATTATCTGAATTCTGTGATATTGGATTAATAGGATTCATATCTTTATGATCCTTTGGTATTGGTTTGATAACATCCATATTATTATTATTATTATTATTATAAGTTGACATTTTTAAATACTTTATATAATGGAAATAAAATATTTTAATTGATTAGGTAAAATTGAAATATATATTTTTTTTCTAAAGAAAAAAAAATTTTTTTATTTTATTATGACATATATTTTACTTAATTTTTTATCATTTTATAATTTAAATAATATAAAAAAATCTATTTAATGAATAATAATAGGATTTATTATATAGCCTTTATAAATTATTTTAAATATGTTTAAATAATTACAGAAAATAATATTATTTTATTGATATTATATAATTTGTTTCTATTAATAAATAATTCTTTTTAAATTTTAGTTTTGTTGCTGATTGAAAAAGAAATTGAATTAATTAAATATATATATATATTTTTAAATGTCTTCGAAATTTTCTAATTTAAATATTCCTTTCTATTAACAATAATTATATATTATATTATGAAATATATTTATTTATCTTCGTCTTTTTTTTTTTAAAAAAAAAAATTATAACTATCAATTTACATTAATCTTTTTTTACGAATATTTATTTTTATAATTTATAATTTTTAAAATGATTTTATTTTTTTTTTTTAAAAAAAAAAAAACCTTTAATCCAAAAATCAAGGAATGAAATAATAAAAAATGAAAAAGTGTAAAGAATAAAACTTTAATATATTAATATTAGTATTGATAATATATTAAACTATAATTATATTACAATTCTAATAAAAATTTTAATTATAAAAAAAAAAAAAAGATATAATTATATAGAACTATTTAATATTTAATATTTAATAATAATAATACTATTATTACTATTATTATTGTAGTTTTATTAATTATATATTTTGAAATATTAAATGTTTAAAAAAATATATATTCAAACTGTAAAAATTTTCCATAAAATAATTTTAATTATTATTATATTTATTTGTTAATATATTGTAATAAATTATGAATATATATAATATATTAAAATATTATAATAAATTAATATATTGGTTTATATTAATCAATTTAATAAAAAGATAATATTTAAAATTTATTTTAATCATTATTAATAGAATTAAAATTTCTAAACTTAAATTAAAAAATGAATTTAATATATAAAATTTTATTATTTTAATTTAAATTATTGTTTTTATTTTATTTTATTTTATTTTTTTTATTAAAATGTTGTTATTTATATTTAGAAGTTATTTGAAGTTTTATTGGATACAATAATATTTTACACAATATATTAATTTATATTAACAATAATAATAATACATCTTATATTAAATATTTATATTGCAATTACAAAAAAGAAAAGTGAAATAATAACATATAAATTAAAATATTTATAGAAGTTTGTAAATTTATGCCGTAGAATATATAATTAAGTTGTTATATAGAAAAGCAAATCAAATATAAAATAAAATTAGGTTAAAAATATATTAAATTATACCAAAATAAAATTGAATATATATTATTTTTTTGTGATATGATAAATTAATATATAATTTTTTTATATTATTATAACAGCTCATAATAATAAATAATACATAATAAATAATAAATAATAAATAATAAATAATAAATAATAAATAATAAATAATTAATAATAAATAATAAATAATTGAATAATTAATAATTAATAATAGATAATAAATAATAAATAATAAATAATAAATAATAAATAATAAATAATAAATATTAAATATTAAATATTAAATATTAAATATTAAATATTAAATATTAAATAATGCATAAAATTATTAATAGTGTGAAATTCACAAATAAACAAAAAAAAATATTCATTTTATTTAAATTGATGAATATATCTATTATATATAATAATAAAACAAATAATATATATAATATATTATATAGTACATTTTAATATATAGTTTATTTTTTATTTAAAAATCAATAAAAATTCTCCAAAATTTATTATTTTTTGTTTCTTTATAAAAACTAAATATACTATATATAGAAATATTTAATTTGAGTAGTATGGTTCAAAAAAAAAAAAAAAAAAAAAAAAAAAGGAATAAAAAGTAATTTTATAATAAAAGAAAGCATTATATTATATTGTATGAAATATTTCAACAAGTTTCCCATCAGCCCCTTGTTTAATTTATTTTCATACTGTATATATTTACAGAAAAAAATTTTTTTAAAGCAAAAATAATTTAAATATAATAATTTAACTGGATTTTCAATATGTACAGAAATCAAGTTAAGAGATTAAATTAGATTGGACGAGTCATTTTAATTATTAAAAAAGAGAGAGAAAAAAAAAAAAAAAAGATTAATCAACAAAGAAATTGATTTTCATTAAAAAAAAATCAATATTTGATTTTATATATATAAAGAATAATACATTGTTAAAATCAATATTTATATAGTTATTAATAATTTATAATTGTATTTATATTCTATTATGAATAATTGTCATTATTTATAATTGTATTTATATTCTATTATTAATTAATAATAATTGTATTTATATTCTATTATGAATAATTAGCATTATTTATAAAAATTATATTTATATTCTATTATTAATAATTAGCATTATTTATAATAATTTTATTTATATTCTATTATAAGTTTTAATATATACACAAAAATATTTATATAAAAAATATTTTTAGTATATTCCAATTAATCAGTCATTGCATAAAAAAATAATCAATATAATTATCATTGCTTCAATTTTTTAAACAATATTCTAATATTTAGATTAATGAATTAGTGATTAATAAATAATAGTATTAAAAAATTAATTTTAATATTAAAAATCAATTATTTAAATATTAATATAAATTTTAATTACTCATAACAAGAGGTAATAAAGTATCAAAAGATTTATTTTTTAATTAGTTGAAAAAGTTTACCAATATAATGGAGGGAGTAAAGTTCCTTTAGTTTATATACTCAGAGGAATATTCTAGATATTCCTCTGAGTATATGAAAACTATAAAAAATTTTTTTATATGGAATAAAATATTTTTTTCTGTAAAAAAAAAATAATAATAATAAATGTATAAATATAATAATTTTATAAAATTATTTTTTTTTTATTATAAATAATAGTTAATTACATAATAAATAATAAATAATAATAATTTAATATATTATAATCATATTGATAATAAAAAAAATATTATAATAAATAATAAAAGAAAACAATAACCTATTTAAACTTAAAAAATAATTGCTATGAATCAAGTATCAAAGCAATTGGAACATAATAATTATTTATATTTCGTATTATAAACATAAATAAAATAACAATGATAATTATGATGATGATGATGATGATGATGATGATAATAATAATAATAATAATAATAATAATAATTATAATAATAATAATAAAATAATAATAATGATAATAATAATAATATTAATAATAAGTAATAATAATGATGTTACATTTTGTTCATTGAATTTTGTATAACATGGGACGGTGTTACAATTACGAAATTAGATAAGTTAATATTACTATAAATAGATATTTATTAATAAATATGTTTAAAAATTTATAATTTGGTAAAATTTTCTTTTTAAAGAAATTACTAAATTAAATAGAGATTTATATTATTTTCTAAAAAAAAAATTTTTTTTTAAAACTGTTGCCGTTTTTATATATATATATATATATTTCAGTCTTGATCATATTATCCCAGCCACAATAGACAACTAATATCAGACAATTTTTATAGCGGGTGTATCAGGATGACTCCCATGCCATACCAATTGATGCTCTCAGTGACAATTACAGAACCACAAGATTTGGTGATGTTGGATATATCAAGCCACAATCACATATATTATAACTATATTATTTATCTACTACATAACCTTTTTCAAATTTAGGAAATGTATCCTAACACGTGATCAATAATGATCCACGAATACATTAACTATACATGTATACGTACGTACAACTGCGAAATAAGCCGTTTTTATATAAATAATGATGTTTGTTATACGGCATATCAAAAAAAATATATATAAATATATATATTTACAAAAGAAACTGAATATTTTAAATTTCAACATTTTTCTAATTTAAATTTTAGGGTATGTTTTATATTATTTCATTTTTATGTTATATATATATATTTATTTATTTTTTTTGTTCTTTTGAAATTTTATGTTATTTTATGAGGGATATAATATTTTTTGTACAAAAATAAAAATAATAAAAAAAATTCAAAATGAATAATTAGAAGTAATTATTAATATTAATATACAAAATTCTTTTTTTAATAACAGTTATATAAATAATTATTTTTATAATTGTTTTAAAACATTTTATAAATAAATGAATGAATAAATAAAATTTTAATGGAAATTTTTTTTTTTTTTTTTTTTTTTTTTTTTTGAATCATTAAGAAAATTTAAAACATCTTTATTAATAAATTCATAAATGAAATCCTTTTAATTTTTATTTTTATTTTTATTATTATTTTTATTTTTAAACAATCAATAAAAAATTATAATATTTAAAGGATTTAAAAATTTTGTTTCATTGTTGTACAATACAATGTTACTAATTTAATTTTTTTTTTTTTTTTTTTTTTTTTTTATTTATTTATTTTTTTTTACAGCCGCAATTATTGCAAACATTAAACTTTATTTATTAATTCATTTATTAATTATACAAATATTTTTTTTATAAAAAAAATAAAAAAACTGATAAAAATAAATATTATTTGTCCAATCAGAACATAACATTTTTAATAGCAATGTGAAATAAAAAGTAATATTAAAAAAAAAGTATATAAATAAATTCAGAAAAAAATTCATATTCATATACAAACGAACCTCACCTCCGGATTATAAATTTTCTTTTTAAAGGGAATTCTTATTCCTGATTAGGGTTTTAATTGACAATCTGAAAGAAATTATGTTCTTCTCCTTCAGAAACATTGGTCCTGCTAGCTTCTCTTACTCTATTTTCAGCATTGACTCTCCTTGGTTAGTTTGCGTTTATACAGTCGAAATAGCAACCCTTATCGAGAACTAGCCTTAGGCATAATTTCTAGAAAAAGAGCCTACAGATCGCACTAAGAATGGCGTTTTAGAATAATCACCAGAAATAACTTGGTTTTTAAACAAAACATTTCGTTTCTTTTTATAATTTAAATCAATAATGTCTTCATTTCTTTCATTAAGTTATATAGTCGGTACAACGTCAAAAATATATTTATACATTCATTAATCAGAAAATTACTAATATTAACATAATTTTCACCAATTGATCCCTTCGCTATATTATTAGTAACAATACTATTATTTTCACAATGACTAATATTAATATTCCTATTTTCATTACCAATACTATTACTATTATTAACAATATTATTTCTATTGTTATTATTATTAATAATATACTCTTCGTTACTACTATCAGAATTTGTACTTAATTCTATATATTATTTATATCTGTGACAACAATGTTTACATTACTATTTGATATTGGACAATATTTGGAAATTATAAAAAATTTTTCATGAAGAACTTCAATATCCTTAAAATATATCATTCGAAATTCACGGAAAAGATAGAATTTAGAGAACCAATGTTCTAATTAAAAATTACTATTTTCTCTATAATAACAAGGACATCGTTTTGGATAGTCGTCTTCAATCATACTGGAGGCTTTGGGAACACGAGCATCAAATTTATGTCCACATCTGGCTTGAAGTACCCATCAGAACACAATGGTATATTCAGGATATTTAAAATTGAGTTTTAAATGGTCTCTCGTTTTTTTCAAATTCATTTTTCTTATAAGCCTTAGCCTTGATTGATTTTTATGATCATATCTCTATCCCAGTAAAAATTTTATAATTTTTTTTTTTTTTTTTTTTTTTGATAGAAACTTTTCTAATTTATCTACAAAAATTACTTTTTTTATCCCATGCATGACGTCTACAGTGTGATATCTCTCTAAGTAACACAAAGACAAAAAAACAATTCGAGTTTTTCCATTTTTTAAAATACCTTACCTGAGCAATTGTACATTTTGTCGAAAGAGAAGAAATGTTAAGTTCTTTAGTAACACAATAAAGGGATTTCAAGCTATTCTCATTAGAATAATCATTCAATCCAGAATAATCCTGTATTAACCAATTTCTGTTTACTTCTTGTTCTTTCTTTGTTTGATCTAAATAAAAGGTACATAAAAACTTGTCCAATTACTATAGCAGAAATTAACATTCGTTTATAAGGGAATAGAAATATGAGGATTCTTAAGAAATCCTTTTATGAAATAAAGTGCTTTTCTAACTTTATTATTCATTCTCTGTATGATCGGCTTTTTTAAGGTCAAAAAAAAAGCAAGATAAGTATCTTTATTATCAAAATTTTTCGTCTCTGACATATAATTCTTAATGAAGTGTAAAGACTTATATACATTCTTCTTGATTAATGAAATTCAAATTGTACTGGTCTAATAAATCCTATATCAATTCCATATTTAGAAATTCTATTAGCAATGATTTTTGTCGCTATTTTTAATTCATTATTGATAAGAGATATGCCATGATAGTTATTACAGTATAATTGACCGTCGTTTTTATGAATAGATACAATCGATGTGTTATTCCATGATTTCGGAAAATCACCATTCCTAATTCAAATAAGTCAGGGGTAGATACGATCACCTCGCTAATTTCTACATTTCTTATATCTTGATTAATTTGTTATTCTTGTTGCCTTGGAATCCCTAAATTCCTAAGTACATCAGAATCTATCCAGAAATTTTTAGAAAGACTACGACCTGAAGAATCCAACTCTTGGAAGTTATAATGAGAATGCCAAGCTTTTAGTTTTTCATCTGTATAAGATTTTTTTTTTTTTTTAGACTTAGAGAATAACTTTATTTTATTTATAATAATAATAAAATTACATGATTTAAATGAAAAATAAAAAATATATATATATATATGAAATGAAATATTACATATTATATAATTATAAAAGTGAATTAGAAGCAATAGTTTCTAACTTTTCCCATTCATCGATGATAACACCGCGTCCTTGAGAGTAATAATTTCAGTATTAGTGTTATCAAACGAATCTTTATCAGATCTTTCACCGGGAGGAGAAAATCCATGCCTTATCACATCGACGCTCTTAGCAACGGTAGATTCAATAGATTCAACGGAATACCATGTTATCATCATTCTAAAAGATGGACAAATTAATGATATTACGTTTGGTAGAAACTCCGCAATCCCCACAAAATACGGAACAGTCGATGAAGTTGAACTTTGTTTAAAAACATTATCAGTTTAATTGTCTTTGTACCACATCATTAAGTTAAAAAATATATTAAATAGCATTTTTATAGCTATATTATCTCCTTCACTTATTCTTTCAGCAACTTCTGAAATAAGCTCTTCAATAAAGGAAGGATACTCTTTTCCATGAAATATATTCCATATTGTTAATAGCTCTTATGATATCTTCTTTAGAAACATATCCCATACTGTTAATAGAAAAAAACTCTTTATAAGAAATAAGATTAAGATCTTCAATTGGATATTTCTTCTGACATATTTTTTTTTAATATTTACAAACATTAAATTATCACATTCATCTTTTTTAACTTTACAATCATAACAAATATCATGAGCATTACAAGCTGGTTCAAATTCTAGATTATGTTTTGTTGCTATATAATCCAAAAAAACATTTTCAGCTTTACTAACGCTCAAGAAACGTTCAACTTTTGGCCCACAACCATTGACTTCACTTATAATTGTTTTATTATCTATTCTTCGGACTTTTGGAATATCATCTATATATTGCATAACTTCAACTTTACGTTCGGGTTTACATTCATTATCATTTCTTTTTACTTTATCAAATGATTCATTTTTTGATTCATAATCTTCATCAACATCTACATGTTCTGCTTCATGTTCTTTTAATCTATATATTTCTTTAAGTAATCGGCTTCCAACTTATTAACTTCTATTAATTCATTAATTAATTCGCAATTACTTTATTATAATAATTATTATTATTTATTTATATAATTATTTAAAAAAAAAAAAAAAGTTATCATTAAATATAATTAAATAAAATAAAATTAAATTAAATAAAATAAAATAAAATAAAAATAAAAAAATGTACTTACCTTTCACAACCAATATCACTACCATAAATCTTTCTACTATATTCTTCAAGAACAGTTATGTTATAGTTTTTAAAAGTATTTTTTAAATCCGCATTATCATTCTTACATTTATTTAAGCATTCTTCGTCAGTGGAAAGTTTATTATTAATTGAGTTTTCCAAAACTTTCTCCATTTTTGTTTCCTTTTTTTCAGTATAATTGTAGACATTACCAGCTTCACATGAAGTAATATTCAATTCTTCAGTAATCATTTCAATAATAATAATATCATTATCATTGAAATGTTCATTGCATTTTTCTTTTTCTATTCCTTTGTTTTCTTTTTCATTAGTTTCTTTTTCATTAGTTTATTTTTCTTCAGTTTCTTTCTTAACTTCTTTTTTATCTTCTTTTTTATCTTTATCAATAGATTTATCATTACAAATACCGAATTTAGATTGACAACCTTTTTCTACATTACAATGAAGATCAGATTTACCACACCAACCTAATTTACTACAACAGTAACCTTTTCGACAGACACCAAATTTCTTACCACACTTTCCATTCATAGATATTTTTCTGCAATTATCAGGATCTCCTTTACAAGTACCAAATTCAGATTGACAACCATTTTCTACATCACAATGAAGATCAGATTTACCACACCAAACGATTTGACTATAACAATAACCTTTTTGACAGACACCAAATTTCTTACCACATCTTCCATCTGTAGATACTTTAGTAGAATTTTTAACAACTTTTGAAAAAACATGTAACAATATCACAAAAAAAAAATGTATATACATTCATTTTTTATAAAAAAAAAAAACAAATAAAATAATAATATTTAAAAGAAATAATATTATAAAATATAAGTCTAGAAATAATTAAACATTAATTTTTTTTTTTTGTTTTTTTTTTTGTTGTATTAGAATTTTGTATCATTTATTCCTAAATTATAAATATAAATTTTTACATATTTTTATAATATTAATTATATTATTCAAAATATTGATATAGGTATATTCTTTTTTTCTTTTTTTTTTTTTTTTTTAATCCATAACAATTCTTTTTTTATTTTTTTTTTTATCTATATCAAATCAATTAAAGTTTATTAAATATGTATATATATGTATATTTATTTATTTATTTATTTATTTATTTATTTTATTTGTTTATAAAAAAAATAATAATAATATCATTGAATAATTATTTCATTTATATTATAATATGTATCATCAACTATAATAAAAATATGTATTATATTTAATGATATAATATATATATAAATTGAATTACTAAAATATTATATAGCACTTTTTATTTTTTATTTTTTAATTAAGGCCTAAAAAAGGATAAGAAAAAAAAAAAAAAAAAAAAAAAGGACAACTATAAACAAAAGAAACAAAAAGTATTTATATATAATAGATAATAAATAAATAAATTAAAAAAATTAATAAGTTTATTTATTTGCCTAATTGTATTTACAAAGGTTTGTATATTAATTAATATATTATGACATTATCTAACCATCAAAATGGATATGAATATTCCATAAATATTTAGAGATTTATGGACTTATAGATAATAATTATTGGTCAGCTTTTTATAAATGAATTTGTTGTTATTTTAATCAAAATATAAATCATTTGTTTTGTATTTAAATTTATAGCATTTCAAATTAAATTATAATAAATGGCTTTTATTATTATTATAATCATTATTATCCTTCTTAGTATTACTATTATTGTTTAAATTTAAATTCAACAAAAAAAAAAATAATAATAAAAATATTAATTTAAAAATTAGGATCAAAAAGAGCTAAGAATTAATTTTTATTATAATATTTTTAATTTTTATTATTGAAAAAATGAGTAACTTTTTTTTTATTCGAAAATTGTTAATTAAAATTAAAAAAAAAAAAACTTGGAATATATGAATATATAAAATATATCTTTTTAAATAATAAATAATATATAATAATACTTTTATTATTATTATATATATAATTATTTGAATATTAATATAAATTTTTTATCTTTTTTTTTTTTTTTTTTTTTTTTTTTTGATTTTTTCTTTTGATTTATTACATTATATTTTTTATTTACATATATTAAATTAAACTTTATTAATCCTTTACAACACTATATATAAACCATAATATTGATAATGATATATATTTTACATTCATTAAAAAATAAACGATAATAAAATAATAATATTAATGAATTACCTTTTTTATAAATTCTTTTTTTTAAAAAAGATATATAAATATATATATCTTTAATTATAAATCAGTATATTAAATAAGACGAATTTATTTATTTATTGTCGTATAAAGCTTTCTCTTTTTTATTTTTTTTTTTTTTTTTTTTTTTTTTTTTTCTATTATTTTTCAAAGGTATAAAGTTTTATATAAATTTATTTTTGAAAGGCACAGGGAGTTAAGACATATATAGTTTATTAACAATTCAAGTTTTGTGGAGTTTACACGAATTATATTTAAAAAGGATAAAAATACATGAAATCATTCTGAGCCACGAAGGTACATAATGTATTTTAAAAAGATTAAAAAAATGTTTAGACTCAATATTAGGCACATTCATGCTTTTTCATTCATTCTTCATGTATATCGTCATATGTATATATGATAGTACATGTAACAGTAATATTCAGTGCTACGCTCATACATATACAAAATGCAATTCATATAAAATTTTAAATAATTATAAATTATATAATTAATAATTTAAATTACTATCATATTCCTCTAATATACAAGTATACTTAGAACTTTTCCTTGGTTGAAATTAATTTCAATTATTCAAATAAATTAATTACTTGTACCAATTCAACAAAAAGCCCGGTTTATGTCTAATAACTTTTAATCTTTTCCTTTTGTAATGCATTTAAAACTGACCACGAATTAAAAATATTTTCACCTTTATAAGCTTTATTCCAACTTACTAAATCTTCATATTTTAAAATTTTATTTTTGTTACATAGATCTCGAACTTCTTATCTTTTTACCTTTGCTTTTAGAATCTTTTTCTTTTACTTCTTATATTTATATAAATAGTATGATATAAAGATAGTAAAAACAATACAAAAGAAATATATATATATATAAATAAATACCAATATAAACCATTTTTTGTTGAATTACTTTTAAACATGAAGAAATAAAACAATTAATTTAACACCTTCCATATTTCTATTAATTATATTATTTAATTCAATAGTAATAATAAATGTATAAAGAATATCTCTTTTTTTCTTTAAAATATTTAATAATTTTCATTTTTATGAATTATTTAAACTTTTTTTTATTACATTTACATTAAAAAAAAAAATAAAAAAATAAAAAGAAATGACTTTTAATATTTTGAAATATATTATATATACATATTTTCAAAAAAAAAAAATTCATTAATTTTTATTTAGTAGGTAAAGTTAAATAAATAATTTTTATTTAGTAGGTAAAGTTAAATAAATAAATCAAGTACAAAAATATAAGGATATAAAATTATTAATAAATTAACTTTTTACATATTAATATATATTAAATAAAATATTTAATATATTTAATATATATAATTATAATTGGTTCTATTAAATGATTCACATATAATTATGAATTATTTAAAACTAATTTTTATTTTTATTTTATTTATATTAAAAAAAAAAAAAAAAAACAGTTAACGTCACTTCTAAAACAAATATTATCCGTTTAGATCTGAATAAATTAACACCAACTATAATAATTTTGATGCCTATACTGCCTATACTATATATGTATAATTTTTGTAAAATTAAAAAAAAAAAAAAAAAAAAAACATGAAATAGAATAAATAAAAAACTTTATAAGAGTTAAAAATTAAAAAAAAAAAAAAAAAAATAATAATAATAATAATAATAATAATTAAAATTAAAATTAAATAAAAAAAAAAAAAAATTAAGATTGTAAACATTTTTCTTTTTAATTTTTTTTTTTTTTTAGAACAAAATTAATAAATTTATTTATGTATAATTTAATCTTTCCTTTTTTGATTTTTTGATACGAATGGATTTTTTATTATTGAAGGATTCTTTTTTACTTTTCTGAATTTGTTACTATCATCATTAAATAAAAAATAAATTTTTAAATAAAAAGATTTTATTATTATTTTTTAACAGCCGCACTTATTGTAAACTTTAATTTTTATTTATTTATTCATTTATTAATTACATGACTATTTTTTATTTTATAAAAAAAAAAAAAAAAAAAAAAAAAAAACACTAAATTCAATTAATAACAAAAATAAATAAATTATTTGTCCAATTTGAACATAATATTTTAAATAATAATAATAACAAGAGGAATTTATTTAATCTTCTCTTTTAGTACTATCAAAAATGCATTCTTTTCTTTTAGTACTATTAAAAATGCATTCCATTTTAATCATATTACATACATATAATATATAAATATATTTTACTTTATTTAAATAAAATATAATTGATATCATCTTTTCTTTTTTTTTATTTTATTTTATTTTATTATATATAGTATTGTTTTTTAATAATAAATCATTTTCTTTTATGAACACTCTATTAACATTATATTTACAATATATTTAAACATTAAGTAATAAATTTTATTTACTAAATTTTATATCATTAAAACTTTTATATATACTTCTTTATTATTATTTTATATATACTTTTTATTATTATTTTATATATACTTTTTATTATTATTATTTTTATTTATAAAAATATTTATTATATAAATTATTATAAAATAAATAATAACTTATAATCAACTACTATTTTTTTTTATTTATTAATTTTTATTATTATTACTATTATTATAATTATTATTTAAAAAAAAAAATTAAATTTATATATACATAAATAAATTTATATATTTATTAACATATATACTATTTAATAAATAATTGTATCATGAACATATTATTTTTGTTACAATAATTATAAATATATATAAAAATAATCAATTCTTTTTTAAAGAAAAAAAAAATAATACTAAATATTAAAATTAACATAATATTAAATACATATATATTTTATAAAAAATAGAAAAAATAAATAAGTCTCTTTCATTTTTTTTTCATTTTTTTTTTATTTTCTATTCATTGTTTTTTCATTTTCTTTTCATTTTTTTATATGTGGTTAAATGGATTTTCACCTGGTCTTTGTGTTGGACGTGGTCCTACTGCTGGTTGTGGTCTTACTGCTGATTGTAAGCTTACAGCGGCCGATTGTGGAACTTCTTGTTCAATAATACCACACCAATCATCATTTTCAACAGACCATTTTCTACCTTGTTCATCAATGTTTTCAACTTTAGTAGCGTGTTGACAACATGGGTAACCTTCAGCTAAAGACCAGCATTCACCATCATTGGTAGAGGGATTAGCAGCTGATGAATTTTCTTCTGCTATCTTTTTATCCATTAAACGGTTCTTTGAAATTAAACACCATAAATTTCCTTCCATACACCAATCACCAGCTTCATCGCTGGAAACAACTTCACAGTCAGTGGTTCTACAGCATATATAACCAGAACTACTGCATCCTTCTTTATGTTCTTCTAATACAACATCAGTGGATTCGGTATTTGGAATTTCGAAGCTACCACCTTCAAGATATTCACTTGCAAATGAACAATCTATACTATATAAAGTACAAACGAATCTGAATCTTTCAATAATCCAACGTTTAACACCAAAGATTTCATCAACATCATAATTAGTTTCAGTATAGTATTTATTAAGGAAGATATTAGTGAATTCGGAATTCTTTAAGAAATCGTCAGCAGTAAAACCGTTTTCAATCTTATGATCGGAACGAAGATAGTGACCTGGACGAGCGGTTGGATCATCTTCTGGAGTTCTATCTTCAACAACATATGGGTATAAGTATTCAACCAATTCATCAATATGTGGGAAAACTTTTACTGGATTGAAATAAGTAGTAACCATTTCTTTAATGTATTCAACTAATTTAGGATGATTATCATTTAAACCAATTAATTTATAGATTGGGAAATCCATTTCAAGGGATTCTTCACTGAAAGTTTGGGCAGGAACTGGAATCTTATAGGCACCTAAATCACTATCAAAATCATATAAAATATCCAACCATTTATCGCCATCCTTATAAAGATATTGATTATGTTGATTAGTAACGTGATCCCAAGAACCTGTAAGATATTTATAAGCTTGCCACTTAATATATAAATCAGTATCAAAGAATTGATCTAATTCTTCAACAGTTTTAGCATTTTCAATTTGATTACTAAAATTAGTAATATCTTCATCTTTTTCTTCAGTTTCTTCATTTACACAATTATAGAATAAACTATCACCATACATTAAATCACAAGTATAAAGAGATGTTGTATTTGCAACACCAAAGTTGTATTCAACCCAATTTGCCTTAATAGCATCACGAAGTAAGTAGAGACCCATATCATCATTATTAAGGAAAACTTTAGAATAGGTAGCGTGATTAGATGGGAAACCAAGAACTGTAGTTAAATCACTACCAAGCTTAGAACGAAGGAAACTTGGATCAATAACTTCAGAACGTAATCTAAGATGCTTAATTCCATATAAGGAATCATCTTTAATATTAACATTGAATTGTGGTTTTTCAAAATTTTGAGTATACTTTCCACCTACAGTAATTTTTACTTTTTCCTTAACAATTGTTTCACTTTATATATATATATTTTTTAATAGAAAAAAAAATTATTTATTATTAATATTATAATAAAATAAAAAATATATAATTAAAATACATATAATATAATATAATTAACAATATATTAAATTTTGTTTTAATTTTTATGAATAATTTTTTTTTTTTTTAAGTCTAATACATACCCATTAAGAGTAAATTCAAGGGATGCCTTCTTTTCTTCAAAAAGTGGAATATAAGCGTATAAATTTCTTTGTGAGAAAATTTCTTTCATTGGAAGGGAACTAGCAGCAGTAATTATACTTTTGAAGTCATCATAACTGATTTCTTGTTTATTATTAATTAAATCTTGTTGTTCAATAGTTAATTTACTAGTATCAACAATGTTATCTGTTACGAGAGATTCTAATATTTCATTGTATTTATTCCATGAAGCAGAATAACAATCTTCATTTTCAATATCATTTAATGGATGCGTATCATACATACACTTGTATGTTAATTGAAAACGATTATAGGCTTCATCGTCAATATTTAAACGAATAGTTGGCATATTTAATTCAGTTATTTCAAAGAGTTCTGGTCTTTGAAAACCTTCAAAAAAGTTTGCCTTAGCAAGGCCTATACAAAGAGCTGAGACAAAAATATATGAATTAAATCTCATTTTGAAAAAAAAAAAGTTTTATTTACTGAATTATTTTATATATATATATAATATATTTTTATTTATATTACAATTGTTTTTAAATTGAATTTTAAATATATCAAATATTTATATAATTCAACTACAAGTTTATTTTTTTTTAAAAAAAAAGTATTATTATTATCCCGTAATAATAATATATTATTAATTTTGCTATAAATATTAACTTTTATTAATAAAAATAAAATTTTTTCTTTTTTTTTTATAAAAAAAAAAAAAAGAAGGAAAGAAAATAATAATTACTTTAACAGTAATAATTTAAAAACGATAAAAAATACTTTATTTAAATTTTTACAATATGTTATTTTAACAGTATAAAAAAAAAAATTATTCCTTTTTTCCCCTTTTATATGATACTAATTATTATAAAAAGAAAAAAAATTAAAAAAAAAAAGAAATCCTAATATATGATAGGCTTTCTTATAAATATTCATTTATCTCAATATTAAATTATTATTAGCGGCATTATGTTTATCAATAATAATTATTAAATATATTAATAATTGATCCCATCAATATGAACCAAAATAATGGTTTTATATTAATTGTTTTAATGATTTAATAATAGTTTGACATTAGGAAAATTTAAAATAATAAAGAATTTAATTTTCTATTTAATCTAAAATAATAATAAATTTAAATGTTACAAACTTTAATTGTTTCATAATTGAATAATTGATATTTTTTTATATTAAATAAAATTAATTAAATTAATATTATTTTTAATATTTTTGACAGTTTTTTTTTTTTTTATTTAAACATTTTAACATTTGAAACAATTTATTAGTTGTTTGTATATATATAATATATATAGACATATAGTTATTTGTATATATAATAAATATTATATATAATTTATATATATATATTTTTTAATAGATAAATTTATTTATTTACTTTCCTTTTTTATTTGTTAACGTAATAAAACAATGGTTCACATAATAATATAAATGTTAATGACATCAATTAAATTTAAGGTTTTTTTTTTTTTTTTAATAAATTCCATATATGTAATTAAATATTTTTTAATTTATTTTAAATAAAATAAAATAAAAAAAAAGATTTGCAATTTGTGAAAAATATTAATATTTAAAAAAAAAAAATTGTATGTCATATAATTATTAAATATTTATTAAATAATATAATTTATAAATTTATATAATAAATATATATATTTTTGAAAAAAAAAATAAATAAAAATATATATTATTTGTTAATATTTTTAAAATTATGAAGCTAATAAATAAAGATAATTATAAAAAATATGAATTAACTTTTTTTATTTTATTTTCTTTTATTTTTATTTTATTTCTATTTTATTTTATTTTATTTTGTTACACTCATATATAATATAATTTAATTTAATTTAACATTTTAATATTTTATTATTAAAATGTTAGTATGTCAAATAAAACCGTCAAATATGACTTTAATATATCAAAATCATTTTATTGGTTAATTTAAATATTTTATATTATTTTTTGCTATAAATAGTTATTTTTTTTAATAAATCAAAAAGGAAATTATATGTAAAAACATATGATATTATACTGATATTATACAAAATATTTAAGAATAATAAGAATGGATATAAAAATCTTAATTAATATATAATTAATTAATAACATTATTTAATGTAAACAATACATATATTAATGAAAAAAATGTTATTCATATTGAATTTAATATTCCATTAATAATTTTCAAAATTGATTTCCTTAAAAAATATTAATTGAAGTGGTGAAAGTAATCAAAATAATTGAAATTAAACTCATAAATTTTATATATATATATAAAAAAAAAGAAAGAAAAGAAAAAAGAAAAGAATATATATTATTATTTATATTATGATGTATAAATTTACAATATAATAAATAGTATAATCCTATCTTCTAAATGGCAATAATAATAATTGATAAAATAATAATAATATAAAAAAAATATTATTAATATTTTATCAATTATTAAAAATATAATATATAAAATTAATATAAGATATTATTCTTTCTTTTATAAAAAAAAATAAAAATAATAATAATAAAAATAATTTAAAAAAAAAATGAAATTTTATTTATATTTTATTTTCTACTTATTTAATTTTATATTTTTTACTATTCTTTACGACCATTTCTAAAATTTATATTTATATTACCTCCTTCATATCCATTTAAAAATTAAATTAAAACTTAATATTATTTCACAAATTACATTAATTATTATAATTTTCTTTTTTCATTAGGAGATTTCTTTATTAAAAAAAAAAAAAGAAAAAAAAAATTCAAAATCTCATTTAAAATATTCCCTATTTTTAAAAGAACATAATTTTCCAAAAAAAAAAAAAAAAAAAAAAAAAAAAAAAAAAAAATTAACTTTATATAATATAATAATATTCTTATTTATCATGTTAATTTTTTTTTATTAAATAATATTCTTTAATAATATTTTTCTTTCTTTTTTTTTTTAATTAAATAATGTTTTTTGATTAAGGAGAGAATAAAATTTTATTGTTTTATTTATTAAACATATCATCATTCATTAATTATTATTTATTAAGCATATATATGATATAATATTTGATTATTATATTTAAAATTATAGCAAAAAAAAATTTTAAATATTATCATTAAAAAATATAATTAATATACCAGAAGACTTTATGTGTACTTTTTTTGGATATTATTTAATTTTTTATTTATTTGTTTAGACTAGATACTAAATATTCCATAAAAAAAATATTGGTAAAATCCAAAAACTTCTATCTAAGTAAAAGCCAAAATTTTAAATATTTTATCAAGCATAACAATGATTATCGATTACTACATAACTATATATAAGGAAATAAATATAACAATAGTGTTATATTTATTGACATTAATTCTAATAACAATAGTAGCGTTATATTCATATACAACACTACTATTAATATATAAGACTAAATATGTACATATTCTTTTTTAAGTTATTCGATTATTTATTTTTTAGTTTAGATTATATAACGAATATTTTATAAATTTTGTTATTCATAATATAAGATTGATGAATATTGAAAAAAATAAAAATAAATGCTTTTGCTCTGAATTAAACACTAATACTCTTCATACGGAGTTATAATGTATATACTTCCTAATGAATGAACTGCCTATTTTATATATTTATAAATTTATTTATTTATTTATTTATTTATTTTATATATTTTATATATTTATATATTTATTTATTTATATATTTATTTATTTATTTTATATATATATATTTATTTATTTTATATATATATATATTTATATTACATATTTATTTATTTTATATATTTATTTAATATTCTGAAAAATATTTTTATTTAAAAAGAATGCTATTATTTATGGTATACAACTCAAAAGTTCGATGTACTTTTGTTGGGATTTATTTATTAAATTTATTAATTTATTATTTATTTATTTATTTATTATTTATTTATTTATTTAATTTTATATAAAAACTACATATATTTAAAAAGACTATTTAACAACTTTCTTATTCTTTTAATTACAAACTAACTTAACATAATATAACTTTTAATCTTAACTTTTACACAACAACGACGACGACAACGACTTCTCTTAATTCAGAGAAATGCTTTATTTTTTTGTTATTTAGTTATAATTAACTATTTAATTAATTGTTCTTGTGATTAGAATAAACTATTAATAATTATTATTTAAGGAAATATTTAATAACTATATAAATATAAATATAAAATAATAAGAATATAATTAAAACATTGATTTATGCTATAAAATTTATTATTAATTATAAATATAATTAATATATAGAAATCAAGCCACATATTGAAATTGTTGTAAAATCATTAGATTTAAATTTGATTTATGACATTAATTTATGTTTGAATAATAAAAACTATTTTATATTAATTAAGGTTTGAATATTTCATTTTATATCATTTATAAATAAAAAATTTTATATATGTATATGTAGAAAATTATAAATTGTAAATATTCAAAATTTTTACTTATTAATACGAAATAAATTATTACTATTTGTTAAGTATTAGCTACATTATAATTATACATTATACATTGTAATATTAATACGCCACAAATAGCCACATTATGAATACATTAGTTATTAGATAGTTATTAAATAGTTATTATAAATCTTATTTATTATATTTTGTTAAACTGTAATATTCTTTATTATGTAATATTCATATAATTAAATATAAATAAATAAAAGCCATATTAACTATAAGTAATCATAATTGAAATTGTGAGATTTCAGTTACATTCTTAACAGATTAAGAGTCTCACTTACCTAATGAGCTATTAGCTATAAAAATACAAAAATTAAATTAAACAAGCTTGTTATAATTAAAATATTAAATAAATAATTTAAAATCTACAAATTCAAAATTATTGAAATTAGATTTCAAAATTAAAATTTCAAAATTTAAATTTATTTTTTTAAAATTAATTAAAATTTAAAATTCTAAATTCCAAAATGGAAAATAACAAATCTAAAAATTCAGGAAAATTTGAAGAATCATCAACTTCACAAAACAATAATTATGAAAGTGAAGAACAAGAAATTCAAGATTACGAAAATGATGATTTTAATTTTTTGAAAGACTTTGAAGAAAATGTAAACAAACAAAATAATATTCCAAAGTCGAAAATAAAACATATTGAAGAAAATTTAAATGACTTAGAAGAAACAATCCTCAATCTTAGATAGAAACACAAAGAATTTTATTAAAAGATTAAACAGAATCAACGAAAAACTCATGAGAAGAAAGAAGTCAGATATGACAAATAAATCGGTTTTTAATTATCAAAATTTTAAATTAACTACAGAAAACTTTCCAAGATGGTATAGAGCTCTCAAACTTCACTTAACGGCATTAGATCTTATTGACTGCATCAAAAATGACATAGATATTACAGAAATGGATGATGATGAAATCAAGGAAGACTGTGCAACCCAAACCATCATCGAAAGCAGCTTAGATTCAACTACCGCCGAACTCATTGAAGGATGTGAAACCGCCTATGAAATGATTATAAGATTAGAAAGTTACTTTTTGCAGGTTGGACCTTCAAAATTATATCAAATTGAATACCAAATCAAGAAACTAGAGGTCGAAAATAACGATATAAAACTCTATATAGACAAATTAAATTACTTGTTTCAACTTCACGATAAGGAATCAAAAAGATGTGGAAAAACAAAATTAGACGAAGAAACTAAAATTTTACTTTCAGCTGAAGAAATTGTTAAATTTGGAGTTCCTCCAGTACTTTTAGTCGAATTTAAAACCTTTGAAGAATTAAAAGAACGGATAGCCTTGACTAGTGTTTTTATTAAAAAATACAAAGACATAAAGAAAATTGACTATAGCAACGAAACTACACAAGAGCTTTCGGTTAATAGAGTTAGAAATGGTAAATTACCATATAAGTTTAACAATGACTCTGATAAAGATAAAGAAAAAGAAAAATATTGTCACATTTGCCATAAACACGGACACACTACCGATGAATGTTTTTTAAATCCTAGAAGAAAAGATAGAAGAAATAATAAAAATCCTTCAAATGAAAACAACAGACACCAAGAAAGAAGCAACACAACAAGAAACAATTCAAAAAACAAAAATTATCGTTCCAATAATATAGAAGGAATTAAAAATACTACTGATTTAGAAGATTCTGATGAACCTAGCGAAGATGAAATTTTTACTGGATTTTCAGGAAATATTAATGTTAATGCTGTTCCCAACGATACTCCTACATTTAATCAAAAGAAAGAACCAACAAGATGGATTATTGACAGCGGTACCTCATTAAATTTAACAAAAGAAGAAAAAGACTTAGATGATACCAAAACTGTCAACAACAAATTTATTACCTATCCTGACGGAAAATCTGACAAAATTGTAAAAGTAGGAACATATAATGGTGCTATTAAAAATTTCGATTTCAAACTCTCAAAAGTCCACTACGCACCAAACATCAAAAATAACTTAATTTCAACACATTATCTTGTCAGAAATAATTTTACCATTATTATCGATTTCGATGAATATTTAAATAAGGATAGACTTCAATTATTCAAAAACAATAAACCAGTTGCGAAAATTTATGCCGACAAAGAAAATCTCTTCTCATTATACACTACTCCCTTTAAAATGTATAAATCTTTAAATATTGATATTAGCAATTTCGATTATGATCTTTGGCGTGCACGATTAGGTCACTTCAACAATAATAAAGATATTGAAAAATTTGTTTTAAACCACACGTGTATTCACAACAAAAAGGACTGCACTCAATGTAAAATCAGCAAAATGAGAAGAAAACCATTTTTTGCAATTGAAAACAGTACCACACAACCACTACAACTTGTACACTCCGATGTAGTTGGTAAATTAAAAACATCCTATAACGATTTCAATTACTACGTAACTTTTATGGATGACTATAGTAGAAAATGCTGGATTTACCTTTTAAAAAATAAATCTGATGTTTATAACGCATTTATTAAATTTCACAAATTAATGAATAATACTACTGAATTTACAATTAAAACTTTAAAAACCGACAATGGAACCGAATACACAAATGAAAATTTCAACAAGTACCTTTCCGAAAATGGTATAAAATTAATTCATTCAACTCCTGGCTACCCACAACAAAATGGTCGTTCAGAAAGAATTAATCAAACTCTTAATAATTGTGCAACCACGCTACTTAATTCTGCAAAATTACCTCTTAATTTTTGGGATTCTGCTATTCTATGCGCATGTCGTTTATATAACCTTAATCCTCATCAAGGTAATAATTCAAAAATCCCAGATGAAGTTTTCTTCAACAAACCTATTGATATTTCACACTTACGTGTTTTTGGTTGCAGAGTATATTTCTATAATAATCATAAAAAGAATAAATTTGAAAATAATTCTAAACCCGGAATTTTTCTTGGCTATAAATATTCAAGATAATAACAAAAATAATTTAGAAAATAATGAAATGGAAAATACCGATACTCATAAAAATAATAACAAAAGAAAATTCATTGATTTAAATGAAAAAGAAAATACAAATGATAATGAACAATTAACAATAAAGAAAAACAAAGTATTACTAATTAAAACAATTAATCCCAAGAGTTATGATGAAGCAATAAATTCTAACGATTCAAATAAATGGAAAGATGCAATTAAAAAAGAAATCAATAATATGTATGAACAAAAAGTAATGAGAATAGTTAATAATATTCCTAAAGATACTACTTTAATTGATACTAGATGGGTATTTACTACTAAAGATAATGGTGTTAAAAGAGCAAGATTAGTTGCTCGTGGATTCAAACAGAGAAAAGGTGTTAACTATACATCAACATATTCACCAACAATTGAAGCAGATAGTTTAAGAATTGCAATTGCCATCGCATCACAATACAAATGGAACTTAAGACAAATGGATATAAAGGCAGCTTATTTAAATGCCAAATTAGAAGAAGAAATATACGTGGACATACCAGAAGGAGATAAAAATTATAATTCTGGAAAATATTGGATATTAAATAAGGCTCTATATGGTTTGAAACAAGCCGGAAGACAATGGTATAAAGAAATATCAAGTTATTTAAAAAATATTGGTTTAAAACAATTGAGTATTGATCAATGTTTATTTACAAAATATCACAATGGAAATTTATGTGCTATATTATGTCTTTATGTTGATGATATCTTACTTACTGGAGAAGATAAAGAAATTAAATATATAAGCAATAAATTAAAAGAAAAATATAAAATTTCAAAAGACACGGAAGCTAACAAAATTATAGGAATAAATATTTTTAAAACTGAAGAAGGATATAAAATTAATCAACAAGACTACATTGAAAAATTAATTAAGAATTACAAAATGAATAAGACAAAACCAATTAACAACCCATGTAGAAAAATTACTTTAGAAGAAAGAGAAAATTCAACACCAGTAAACGTAACAGATTATAAATCTATTATTGGTGCTTTATTATTTGTTTCAACAAAAACAAGACCAGACATCTCATTTGCAGTTAATCAAGCTGCAAGACACGCCGAAAACCCAACAGAAGTTGATCTAAAATCAGCATTGATGATCTTAAGATATTTAAAATCTACTAAAGAAAAATCTATTTATTACTATGGAAGTAAAAATTTAATTGCCTACTCAGACGCTGATTTCGCTGGCGATGAAGAAACAAGAAAATCTACCAGTGGATACATTTTCTTATTTGGAAAAAGTCCAATTTCATGGAAATCTGAAACTCAGAAGAGCATCACATTATCAACCACTGAAGCAGAATATGTTGCATTAACTGAATGTGCAAAACAAGGAATGAAATTAAAGAAATTACTAAAAGAAATATTCAATAAAGAAATTAATTTAAAAATTAAAATTGATAATAAATCTTGTAAAAATATCGCTGAAAATGAAAATACAAAAGGTAGATGTAAACACATGGACATTGATTATAAATACATTCAAGAAAAAATAAACAGAAAAGAAATAAATTTAGAACATATATCCTCCGATACTATGTTAGCTGATCCTTTAACTAAAGTGATATCTGGACCAAAAAATGAAATGTTTTACTGATTTTATTTTCAATTAAAAATAAAAAAAAAATTTTATTATTAAAAATTTACTATAAAAAAAAAAAAATAAAAAAAAAAAAAAAAAAAAAAAAAAATTTTTATTAAAACTTTATTTTTTATATTATTACCAAATGCATAATGTAGGGGGAATGTTAAGTATTAGCTACATTATAATTATACATTATACATTGTAATATTAATACGCCACAAATAGCCACATTATGAATACATTAGTTATTAGATAGTTATTAAATAGTTATTATAAATCTTATTTATTATATTTTGTTAAACTGTAATATTCTTTATTATGTAATATTCATATAATTAAATATAAATAAATAAAAGCCATATTAACTATAAGTAATCATAATTGAAATTGTGAGATTTCAGTTACATTCTTAACACTATTATTCATAATAATAAATAAACCTTAATAAATAAATAATATATAAATATACTTCTATATTCAATTTAAAAAATAATTTTTAATCATAAATTTTTAATATTTAATAAATTTAAATAATTTAGTTTAACAAGTTCTATATATAAAAAAAAAAATTTAATAAAAAAAATTATCATCACTGACACTATTATATATGAATAAAAACAAATTTAATAATCACAGATATTGTTATATTTAGTTAAAATAAATTTATTAATATTTTTTTTATTTTTATTTTTATTTTTTATTTCAACTCTTTTTTACTAAATATTCATATCATTTTTTTTAATGTATTTTTTATTTTTATTTTTATTTATTTATTTTAACTCTTTTTTACTAAATATTCTTACCATTTTTTCTTTTTTTTTTTTTTTTTTGAAAATTTATAGCATTAATATATATTCAAAATTTTCAAATTTTAAATTATATATTATTAATAAATTTAATAAACTAATAAAAGTTTCTATTTTATTATATTAATACATACATTAAAAAAAAAAAAATTTCTTTCTTTTTTTTTTCTTTTTAATTTTTTTACACTATTTTTTTTTATTAATTTCATCATAAAAATAAAATTTTTTTTATTTTTTTGTTTAAAATTTATGTAGCTTTACAAGTGGATGGAATACCACACCAATCTAAATCTTTAACACCCCAATCACCAGATTCATCAGATAAGAATACATCACAAGTGTCACAACATGGATAACCAAATTGAGTAGACCAGCATTCATTATAGTTTTGTATACATTTATCAGTAATTCCACACCATTCACCATTTTCAGCACCCCATAAGCCATTTTCGTCTTCAAGAATACTGACACAGGTGGAGCAACACTTGTAACCAAGAGCTTCTGCCTTACAACCAGTCTCTGGAGTTGGTTCTACAGTAGGTTCAATAGTTGGCTCAGTAGTTGGTTCTGGAGTATCTTGTCCAATTTTACATGTTTCAACATCAATTCTACAAGCTTTATTATCTTCCCATCCCCATAAGGAGCCATCACCACCAGTACCAGTGACAACACATCCCTTACAGTAAGTCTTCTTATTGGAATATATTGGAACTTCGGTTAATTCAGATGGTCCTGGTAAATAAGGCTTTAACCAAGCCATTTGTCCTGGGAATTCTTTCTTAGCATTTGGTTCAATGGTGTAACTGTTTTGTCCCCACCATGGACCTGCTGCCCACCAGGTGGCTCCTAAAACATATTCATTGTTTAATTGAAGGTATTCAAGGAATTCTTGGACACATTCCTTACATTGACTATCAGAGATATGACCACTGAATTCTCCAAACCAACCCTTTAAGTTATTATCCTTAAGCCATTGAACAAATTCTTTAACATTGTTTTGGCATGGACGTTTTTCACATGTTCCATGACCTCCGGAGTAATCAGAATCAAAGTATTGGTGAACTTCAAAAGCAATATTTTCATCTTCAGAAGAGAAGTATCTTAAGGCAACTTCAGCATTGGATTCACCATACCAAGCTTGAGAACCCCAACTCCATGCACCATCCCATCCATTACCTGGAATTAAAATGGTATTATTAGCTCCAGTGGAACGAATACCATCAACAGCAGCACGAGCAATCTTAAACCAGTCATCTGTTTTCATATCATGTGGTTCATTAACTAAACCAAACCATACGTTGTCATTATCCTTGAAAACATTAGCCATCTTCTTCCAGAAATCAACAAAAGCTTCAGTTGGAACTTCCTCTGAACCAATAAGTTTATCTTTGTAACGAGCATAGTTGTGTGGATCAACAATAATAACAGCTCCCATAGCAGTAACAGCATCCACGATCTTCTTATATTCGGTAAGATCAAATTCAGTTAATTCACCAAATAATTCATGTTGGAAACGTTCCCATCTAAGACCCATACGGAAAGCATTCATACCTTGTTCGATAGAAATACTAATAGCATCAATGTTTGGATAGGTGTAATGAGTATTGTAAACTCCTGGTAAATGACCTTCACCGAAATCACCACCAGCTTCATTTACACCTAACTATTATATATTTAAAAATATTAATTAACATTAATATATATAACTTTTTTTTTTTTATTATTTATTTATTTATATTGAAAAATATTAATAATTCTTACATATTTTAGTTTTTTAGCTGAAACTAAAGTTAAAGCTGACAAAAATAAAGCTTTAGAAATCTTCATTTTTTTTTTTTTTTTTTTGCAAATTAATAATTTAATTAATATACAAGTTTAAAACTATTTTTTTTTTTTATTTTAATATATTCTATTTTTTTTTTTATTTTACTATTTATTTATATATTTTGTTCTTTTTAAAAAATTTTATTTTTATTGTACCAGACAATATTTTATTTTACTTAATATATATTTAATTCATATATTAAATTTAAGAAACAAATTTAATAATAATATAAAAAAAAAAAAAAAAATTTAATTGAAATAAAAAATAAAAAAAAAAAAAAAAAAAATTCGGACTTTATATATATATAAAAAAAAAAAAAAAAATTATTATAATAATAATAATAATAAAATAAAATAAAATAAAATAAAAAATTAATCTATTTAATTATTTAATTATTATTGATACAAAAAAGTCTAAAAAATATTTTTCTTTTTTATTTTATAATAAAATGGAAAAAAAAAAACTCTTTTATTACCATTAATATTTTATTTCATCAAAAACTATTAAAATAATTTAAAATAAATTAAAACTAACAAATTTTATTAAATAATAAAATATTAATATAAATATAATAAAGTTTTTTATTCAAAAATTTCTATAAAATTAAATGAAAATAATTTAATTAATGTTTATATTTGTATTTGCTTCATAATTCAAAAAAAAAAAAAAAATATTTTAAAAACTTTCCATTACTTTTTTTTTATATAAAGTACTATTAAATAAAATAATATAAAAATAAAAAAAAATAAAAGTAAACCTCATTAATAAATATGTTAAAAATATCAAGAATAGTCAAATAATTAAAGTTTAAACTCTTTTAAATGATAATAAAAAAAAATATAACAAATAAAAAATTAAGAATTGAATAACAATAAACAAAGATATAATATTATATGGTCGTTCATAAAAATTATCAAAAATTGGATACATTATGAATATTATTACACATAAATGAATAATTATATATAACTAATAATGTATTTATTTATATGTAATTATAAACAATAAAAACAAAACAAAACAAAAAAAAAAAAAAAAAAAAAAAAAAAAGAACAATTAATAATAATAAAAAAAAATAAAAGAATGTATAATAAATAAAATTATGTTTATATTTATTTCTTTAATTTTTATTTTTAAAATTTTCATTTATACATATTAAAAAATAAATTAAATAAATAAATGTTTTATCCTAATAATTTTTTTAAATATAAAAAATAATATATATATATTAATTATTAATTATTAATTATTATATCTTTTCTAAATTTCCTTCAATAAAGAAATAAAAATAAAAATAAGTCAAAATAACCTAATATTAATATGAATTTTAATTTATATAAATCAAATATTTATACTTTTCTTTTTTTTGTAATATTTATTATTTTAATAAATCATAATATATAATTTTTTTTTTCAATATTTTTTTTAATAATGACACAAAAAGATTTTAATACTTTTTTTGTTTTGTTTTGATTAAATTTTTGTAGCCATGTTCAATATGACTTTTTATATATATAATCTTTCATAAATATTTATTAAATATATATTTTAAATATGAAATATTTAATAAATATATTATATGTATATAATTAGTAATATATTTAATATTTTCAATAATAAATATTTATATACTAGTCAATTATTTGGGTGTAAATTAATACAAAATTTAATATAATATATTTCCATTTTTTCTGCTTTATTTTTATTTTTTTTTTTTTTAAAGGTAAATAAATTTATTAATAATATAATAATATAACCTTTTTTAAATAAATTAAATTTATTAGTCATCACTTCATCTAAAAATCGTATGAAAAAAGGTATTTATACAATAAACTAAAATAATTCATATTAAATAAAAACATAATACTAATTATGTTATATTATTAATATAAATATATCAGTAGATATTCAATATCAATATAAATATAATTAATAAAAAAAAAAAAAAAAAGTTGTATATATAAAATATAAGCACTAAAAACAGTAATTGGATATTTTTTTATTTTTATTAATTGAATTTAATATTAATTGTTATATTATATGGAAAAAAAAAAAATTTTTTTTTCCGTATAATTTCTTTTGGCAACTTTAGATAAATATTTTTATTAATTAAAGTTAAAATTAGTTATTATTAGTCATACTAAATCATATCATTGTTTTTTTTTTCATTATTGTGAAAAGTATATCATATGGGGGACAGTGCGTTTCACAATTGTGCATTTCGCAGTGTGGCTTATAATATTTTAAAATAAAATCATACATTTTTAAGATATTCTATACAATCATAAATATAAAAATAATTATTATTTCAAAAAAAATAATAATATATTTTTTGCAATTAAATATTATTAAATAACTATTTCAAAAGAAATAATAATATATTCAATTAAAAAAGAATTACAAAAAATTATTTTTTTTTATAAAAAATTATTTTTATAATTGAATATTAATAAATTATATAAAAAAGATTTATTTAATTATTATTTATTTAATTATAAAAAACAAGCCACATACAAAAATACGCCATATTGATAATGTATTCCCTTCACATATATTAATTATTATTAAAATATGTAATATTAATAAATAATTATTATTTATTTAATGATTAATCAAAGAATATAGTTTTAATTATATATACATAGTTTATTAGTAATTATCATAGTTTTTTTTTTATAACTATATTTTATAAATTATTTAAAATAATAATGATAAAAATTATAATAATAATTTTAATAATTACAGTTAAAACTTTGTTAAAATATTATTACTTAGATATCAAATAAAAAACTAACCTTTTATGAATTTAAATACTTTTTAACATTAGTTATTATTTTTATATTTTTTATTCTTTATTTTTTTTTTTTTTTTTTTTTTTTATTTATAATAGAAAAAAATAATATTATATATTTGTTAATATTACTACTATTATTATATTTATATTTATAATAAAAAAAAAAAAATAATAATAATAATAATAATAATAGTTAATAAATAGAGTAATTGTTCAAAAATATATATATATATATAGATTTGTAAAGCGTATTGAAAATTGTATTCTTTTTATAACTTTATATATTACAATTTTTGGTATTTTAAATTTAGTGGAGTACAGTGTTAATATATAATAAATAATTATTAAAATTATCATATTAATATGTTTTACACTGGCACCAATTTTATACCTAATAGATATTTAATAAAATAAAATAAAGTAGTTAAACATATTTATATTAAATTAGTTTTAAACTTTTTTTCCTTTTTTTTTTTTTTTTTTTTTTTTTAAATTGGAGAATTATTATTATAAGTTTCAATAATTATGAATTTGTTTTATATTTTTTGCTTTCTAAGATTAATGAATAAAATAAACTAAAAATAAAATAAAATAAAATAAAATAAAATAAAATAAAATAAAATAAAATAAAATAAAATAAAATAAAATAAAATAAAATAAAATAAAATAAAATAAAATAAAATAAAATAAAATAAAATAAAATAAAATAAAATAAAATAAAATAAAATAAAATAAAATAAAATAAAAAAAAAAAAAAAAAAAAAAAAAAAATACATGAATGATATTTATTATTATTTATTGATTTTCAATCTAGTATTATTATTAGAAAAACAAAGTAGAGTATTTATATAATCATGGATAAAAGATAAAATCGATCTTTAATATAATATGAACATTATTTAAGGCAATTATTTTAATTTCTAACTACCTCTAATAAAACAATTAATTATATTTTACTTTAAAAAATTTTAACAACGATTATCATCCCAATAATAAAAATCTAAAAATGATTATAACAAATTAATCTAGTGTAAAAATCACTAACCATCATAATTATTAGTAAGGAATTATTAGGCAAGACCACACAAAAATATAAAATACATCTAGAAAAGATAAAGATTTATTTCTGTAATTTTCTAATTCTTTACAGGCAAAGATCCAGTGAGAAAAGCTAGGTACACTAACGCCACAACAAGGACAATATTTAGGGCAATCTTCTGAGACTATTTTTTTTTTTTTAATGGAAATACTCATGTCAAATTTAAAACCACACCTAATTCGAGAAATCCAAAAGAATCCCAACTGATACTTAGGATATTGAAATGTTAAGTTTCTGATTTCTGAAATAAATCCAAAATCATTCTCCTTGTAAATAATTGCTTTTTTAGCTTTTGAGGGTTTGAAGACATCTCTTTCCCAATAAAACTTTTTTATTTCACTTGTTTTCTTACCATTTAATTTCTTATCCAAAGTCCTTGATTCTTTAGTCCATGAGTAATGTGACAATGTGACATAGTAGGAATATTATTAGTGAGATGATTAATAATACATGAAGAATTTTTCCATTTTCTAAAGCATCGTAATTGAGATTATAGCACAGACAGCTGAAAGAGGAGGTATTCTCAATTCACGAGTAATATCATAGAGACTAACAGAAGAATTGCGAGATTTAAATCCATAACTCCAATAAAGTCCTCTATTAATAATTTTTTGAGCTTTAGAACATCTGCTCTTATTTGAATCAAAGAGAGAAGCATAATATATAACAAGACTAAGAATAAACGAAATTAAAACATATTTCTTCAATGGGAGAGGAACAGATTTATTAATAAGAAATCGAAAGTACAAATTTAACTTGATATTTAAATTACTGTTTAATTTGGATTGTATAGGTTTCAGTGATAAAGATTCATCAAAAGGAATACCAAGATAGGTATAGTTGTCAGTTTTAGGTAATTTGTTACTACCAATAAAGAAAGATGGATCTTCATAGTTTATCGGTTTAACAAAGTTAATCGGTTTTACAACAAGAGTAGCACACTTATTAATTCCAAAAGTCATTTCATTTTTAATAGCCCATTCATGAACTTTATTCAAAATTTTCTTAAGAGCTTGTTTAGATGGAGCAACTAAAACAATATCATCCGCAAAAAGTCCACCACAACAATATTGAGAATCTAAATATACACCATACTTATCACAATTATCCAGTACATCATTAATGAACAAATTGAATAAAATAGGAGATAGAAGGCATCCTTGTCTAACACCACGATTAATCGAAAATTCTTCTGAGAGATTACCATTAAAAAAAGCACGAGCTTTAGAAGATAGATAAAGATTCTTTAAAAACGATGACATTTATCTCTAATTCCTAAGTTATATAATTTGGTCAAAATATTAAAGATAGGTACAGAATCATAGGCTTTTTTAAGATCGAGAAAAGCACGATAAGTAAAATATCCTTGAAATTTTCTTCTTTGACATATCTCTCTAATTGAAATATATAAACTTATGCATTCTTCTTTATTTCTAAATCCAAATTGTTCAGGTCTAACAAATTTATGTTCAAGGGCATATTTAACAATTCTATTAGTAACAATCTTTGAAATAATTTTTAAGCCAACATTAATAAGAGAAATACCACGATAATTATTACAATCCGAAAGATCTCCTTTTTTTGGAATTGATATTATAGAAGCCGAATTCCACTCTTCAGGGAAGTCACCATCCCAGATTTTGTTAAATAATGAAAGTAAACATTTAGCACACTTAGAGTAGTGATCATCTGAAGAATCATCTTGATTATTGGATAAATCAGATTTACTAAAGAAGGCTTTAAAAAATTCAATCGGAATACCATCGGGTCCAGGAGCTTTATTATTTTTCATTTCAAGCACAGTGTTTTGAATTATATAATAAAAAAAAAAAAAAAAAAAAGAAAAAAAAATATCTTTTTATGTAAATTAAAGTATATAAAAATATTTATTTAAAAAATTGATTATAATTAATAAATATAAATATTAATTTAAAAGGATAAACTATTGAAATCAACAAATTAATTAATAATAATATAAAATATATATATATATATATTTTATATTATTATTAATGTATATTTCCAATATTATTTTTTTTTTTTTTTTATTATAATTTATATATTTATTTTTAATTCCTTATTATATTTTATACATTCTCTCTCTTTTTTTTTTTTAATCACTATTTCACTTCTTATTTCTATAATTCTATATATCCTATATATGAATTGATTTCATTTTTACCAACTATATAAAAACTTTAAATAATATCACTAAATGATAGAATATTACTGAAATTAAAAATTAATAAAATAAAATGATTTATCTTTTTTTTTTTTTTTTATTTTTATATATATATATTTTATTTATTTCATTTTATTAAAACTTTTAAATATAATTTCTCATTTTTTTTTCTATATACATATTTCCTTTTATTAGGTTTAATTATATATATACATTTCCTATATATATATATATATTTTTTCATTTTTTTTTTATTTTTTATTTTTTTATTTTTTTTATTTTTTATTTTATTTTAATTTATTTGTATTTTTTTTTTCTATAATAAAAATACTTATAATATTACTGTAATATTATTAAAAATGAGTTAATTAATTTTAAGCTTCACATGAAGTTGGGATACCACACCAATCACCATTCATAACACCCCATTTACCGGTTTCATCATCTAAATAGATGTCACAGCTATCACAGCATGGGTAACCAGATTTATTAGACCAACATTCATCGTAACTCTTGACACATTCTTCGGTAATACCACACCATTCATTGTTTTCAGAACCCCAGTAACCATCATCATCTTCAAATACGGCAATACAATTAGAACAGCATTTGTAACCAAGAGCTTCAAACTTGCAGGTAGATGATGGTTTATCTTCGGAATCACCATTGCCATCTAAACCACAGGCTTTAACATCAATTTGACATGATTTTTGGTTTTCCCATCCCCATAAGGAATTGTCACCACCAGTAGCTGTAACTTCACATCCCTTACAATAAATCTTACCATCATCTTGTTGTTCTTCTGGCTTATCTTCGGAACCACCATTACCATCTAAACCACAAGTGGCTACATCAATTTCACATGACTTTTCATTTTCCCATCCCCATAAAGATCCATCACCACCAGTACCAGTGACAACACATCCTTTACAGTAAACCTTCTTGTTAATAAAGGTTGGAACTTCAGTCAATTCTGATGGTCCTGGTAAGAATGGTTTTAACCAAGCCATTTGTCCTGGGAATTCCTTCTTATCATTTGGTTCAACTGAGTAAGCATTGTGTCCCCACCATGGACCTGCTGCCCACCAGGTAACACCTAAAATGTATTCATTGTTTTCTTGAAGGTATTCAAGAAGTTCTTGGACACATCCCTTACATTCATCATCTAAAGTACCTCCAATTTCACCAACCCAACCCTTTAAATCATTAGTCTTAAGCCAGTCAACGAATTCTTTGAGGTTGTTTTGGCATGGACGCTTTTCACAAGAATCATGAGTACCAGAGTAGTCAGAATCGAAGTATTGATGAACTTCAAAAGCAATGTTTTTATCTTCAGAAGAGAAATATCTTAAAGCAACTTCGGCATTGGATTCACCATACCAAGCTTGAGAACCCCAACTCCATGCACCGTCCCATCCATTACCTGGAATTAAAATTTTGTTTTCAGCTCCAGTAGCACGAATGGCATCAACTGCAGCACGAGCTGCCTTAAACCAATCATCAGTTTCCATATCATGTGGTTCATTAACTAAACCAAACCATACCTTTTCATTATCCTTGAAAACTTCAGCAACCTTAGTCCAGAAATCGGTAAAAGCTTCAATTGGAACTTCTTCTGAACCAATAAGATTGTCATTGTAACGAGCATAGTTGTGTGGATCAATAATAACTACAGCACCCTTAGCAGTAGTAGCATCAACGACCTTTTTGTATTCGGTAACATCAAATTCAGTTAATTCACCATATAATTCATGTTGGAAACGTTCCCATCTAAGACCCATACGAATAACATTAACACCTTGTTCGATAGAAGCGCTAATAGCATCAATGTTTGGATAGATATAATGAGTATTGTAAACACCTGGTAAATGTCCTTCACCAAATTCACCACCAGCTTCATTAACACCTAACTATATTTGTTTAAAATATATTTAAAAAAAAAAAATATATATATATATATGTGTGTGTGTGTGTATGTGTGTATGTATATGTATATATATAAAATAATTTATATCATAAATAATCATAATAATTAAAAGGATATTTCTTAAATATTTAATTTAATTTAATTCATAGTATTTATTCATTTTTAGGTAAGCTTAATAATTATATTTTAAATTAACTTACGTATTGAAGTTTTCCTTTCTTTCCAGATGGTTTTTCAGATGGTTTTTCAGATGAACTTCCATCTAAATTACATTTTTTAACATCAATTTGACATGATTTTTGCTTTTCCCATCCCCATAAGGAACCATCACCACCAGTAGCAGTAACAACACATTTCTTACAGTAAATCTTGCCATCACTTGTTTCTTCTTGGTCTTCTTCTTCATCATCACCAGTATCTAATCCACAAGCTTTTGCATTAATTTGACATGATTTTTGCTTTTCCCATCCCCATAAGGAACCATCACCACCAGTAGCAGTAACAACACATCCCTTACAGTAAATCTTTCCATCACTTGTTTCTTCTTGGTTTTCTTCTTCATCATCACCAGTATCTAATCCACAGGCCTTAGCGTCAATTTGACATGATTTTTGGTTTTCCCATCCCCATAAGGAATTGTCACCACCAGTAGCTGTAACTTCACATCCTTTACAATAAATCTTACCATCATCTTGTTGTTCTTCTGGCTTATCTTCGGAACCACCATTACCATCTAAACCACAAGTGGCTACATCAATTTCACATGACTTTTCATTTTCCCATCCCCATAAAGATCCATCACCACCAGTACCAGTGACAACACATCCTTTACAGTAAACCTTCTTGTTAATAAAGGTTGGAACTTCAGTCAATTCTGATGGTCCTGGTAAGAATGGTTTTAACCAAGCCATTTGTCCTGGGAATTCCTTCTTATCATTTGGTTCAACTGAGTAAGCATTGTGTCCCCACCATGGACCTGCTGCCCACCAGGTAACACCTAAAATGTATTCATTGTTTTCTTGAAGGTATTCAAGAAGTTCTTGGACACATCCCTTACATTCATCATCTAAAGTACCTCCAATTTCACCAACCCAACCCTTTAAATCATTAGTCTTAAGCCAGTCAACGAATTCTTTGAGGTTGTTTTGGCATGGACGCTTTTCACAAGAATCATGAGTACCAGAGTAGTCAGAATCGAAGTATTGATGAACTTCAAAAGCAATGTTTTTATCTTCAGAAGAGAAATATCTTAAAGCAACTTCGGCATTGGATTCACCATACCAAGCTTGAGAACCCCAACTCCATGCACCGTCCCATCCATTACCTGGAATTAAAATTTTGTTTTCAGCTCCAGTAGCACGAATGGCATCAACTGCAGCACGAGCTGCCTTAAACCAATCATCAGTTTCCATATCATGTGGTTCATTAACTAAACCAAACCATACCTTTTCATTATCCTTGAAAACTTCAGCAACCTTAGTCCAGAAATCGGTAAAAGCTTCAATTGGAACTTCTTCTGAACCAATAAGATTGTCATTGTAACGAGCATAGTTGTGTGGATCAATAATAACTACAGCACCCTTAGCAGTAGTTGCATCAACGACCTTTTTGTATTCGGTAACATCAAATTCAGTTAATTCACCATATAATTCATGTTGGAAACGTTCCCATCTAAGACCCATACGAATAACATTAACACCTTGTTCGATAGAAGCGCTAATAGCATCAATGTTTGGGTAGATATAATGAGTATTATAAACACCTGGTAAATGTCCTTCACCAAATTCACCACCTGCTTCATTAACACCTAACTATATTTTATTTATTAAATGATTGATTAATTTTATATTAAAATAACCATATTAAATAATATTTATTTAACATTCAAATTATAAAAAAAGAAAGAAAAAATATCAATTAGAAAAAATATTTATTTACAATCGAATATTAAATAAAAAAATAACAATTTAACTTTTTAATTAGTATTAATTTATTTAGATATTTAAAATTATTTTATAAATTATATAATAATTTTTTTTAATTTATTAAATATTTTTCCATCAATTTCATAATCAGAAATTCCTACATACATATTGAAGTTTTTTAGCTGATGCCAAAGCTAAAGTTGATAAAAGTATAGCTTTTGAAAATTTCATTTTGAAATTATTAATTAATTATATTGTTCCAGCAATACTTTATATTTATATATATATATATATTTACTAAAATATTTTTTAAATCTAAATCTTTATTTATTTATTTTTTTTTTATAAAAAATATAACAATTTGTAAAAATTCTAATTCAATTAGAATATATAAATAAATAAAATTAAAGTTTTAAAAAAAATAAAAAAAAAAAAAAAAAAAAAAAAAAAGAACAGGTAATAATTTTCTTTTATATAAAAACGAAACAAAACTAAAAAAAAAAAAAAAAAAAAAAAAAAAAAAATTAATATTAATAATATTATGGATTGGAAAGCTTAGCAAACTTTATTTTATATAAAAAAAAGTCTACTTAATTTAATATGAAATAAGATTTAATTCAAATGTTTCGTTAATTGTTATTATTAAATAAATTATATACCATTATAATTTACACATGATATAAATTAACACATAAACCATTAAATATTAATATAACTTCAGTTTTATACTTAATTAGATTTAAAAATATTAAAAAACAAATTAATAATATATATTTAATATACTTTTAGATTTGGGCTTTATTTATATTACACAAGATAAAATAATATTAAAAATTTTGATTAATGTTCTATTGGTAAAATATAATATTAAAATATGATTCTAATATATTATTAAAAATGAAATAAGTCATAATTATAATAATAAAAAATATGTAAAAAATAAAACGTATATATTAATATCTTATTAGATACATATAATTTATATATAATGATAATTTTATATAAAAATTTTTTAATATTAAATATTAGAATTTGACCAATTAATGTACTATAGATATGGTATAAGTTTCTTTCTTGCATCTTTTCTTCATGTCTTAATAAAGAATTAATTATAACTAGTATATAAGAAAAAAATTAATAAATAGATAGAAATATAATAAATAGTAATAATTATATCTTTACAAATGATCAACTAAAAAGATAGAAATATTATATTTTATCTTTCTATAATAAACATTAAAGAATATAGTAAATTTTTATTATTTTTTGTGTAACATATATATATATTTTTTTTTAAATATTAAATGATGTGCAACTAATATTGAAAATATTATATATTATGAATAAAAAATATATTTTTTTTTTTATAAAGAATATTATTTTATGATGATGTAAATGACTTTTTTTTTTTTTAATTTTTTAAATTTTAATATCATTATTTATCATTGTTTTTAATTGTTACATTAATTAAAATTTTAATTTTTTTTTATATTAAAACAACGGTGAAAAAAAAAAAATAATAATAATAATAATAATAATTAAATTAAAAAAGATTAATAAATAAGGTTTTAATATTGTCAACAAAATCATCAAAAGAATTTTAGATTTAAGGAGCAATTTGTTTTAATAGTGGTTTAATAGTGTGGTTTCTTTAACTTTATTATAATATCTTTTTTTTTTCTTTTTTCTATTTTTAAATATAATTATTATTTTATATCTTTCACATTTACCCAATAATCTTTCCAAAATGTGTAAATGTGAGAAGAAAAACTTTTTTTTATAATTAAAACTTTATCTTTATTATTATTCTTAAAATTGGGAAGAAGTTATATAGATATACATTTTTTTTTTATAATTAAAACTTTATCTTTATTATTATTCCTAAAATTGGAAAGAAGTTATATAGATATACTTTTTTATTATATAATAAAAAAGTTTAGAGCTTTCTTAATTATAATAACAAATGTTACATTATGTTTTAAAATATATATTTGAATTTTCTTTTTTGTTTTGACTTTTTGTATTATTATAATATCGATTATTAATGATAAATAAACAAAGATTCAGAGTATTATAAAACATATTTATAGTTATTATTATCAATTTATATAAATAATTAAAATTATCTAATAATACATAGATTAATTAAATTATTACTATTTAATATGAAAAGAAAAAGGATATTAAAAGTTTATTATAAATTTATAATTCTGTTATACTTTTTTTTTTTTTAAATATAAAAAAAAAAGTAAAAATGATCAATTAAAATTAACTCTTTAACCAGTATTTATTTAAAAATTAATTATTATAATTATAATATGAAAAATATATAATTAATCTGATTAAATAATAAAAATTAAATAATAAAAAAAAAATTTATTTTTTAATTAGATTAGTTATATCTTATGTTTCTTTTTTTTTTTTTTTTTTTTGATGATGATGAAATTAAATAAATATAAAAATTCTTTGATGTGGTGGTAAAAAATAATTATTCATTTAATTAAATTAATTACTTTATATTTCTAAAAAAAGAAAAAAAGAAAAGAATAAATAAAAAAAGAAATAAAAAAAGAATAATAAATATTTTTATCAAAAATTTATTTTTTTTAATTAAATTAGTAATTACATAAAAAAAAAAAAAAAATATATATATATATATATATATATATACATAATTCTATTTTGTAAAAATGAAGTATAATTAATTATTATCCACTTTATATATAATTATTATTATAAAAATAGAGAATAATTAATTGAATGATATTAATATTATAAAAGTTAATACTTTTTAATTATGTTAAATAATAATAAAAAGAATTATTAATAAATAATAAATTATAAATAATAAATAATAAAAAGAGTATTTTTTATAAAAAGAATAAAATGAATATTCATTAATAAATAATATATAATAAATAATAAATAATAATTAAAAGGAGTATTTATTAATAAATAATAAATAAAAAATGATAAAAAGAGTATTTATTAATAAATAGTAAATAATAAATAATAAAAAGAGTATTTATTAATAAATAATAAATAAAAAATGATAAAAAGTGTATTTATTAATATATAATAAATAATACATAATAAATAATAAATAATTAATACATAATAATAAAAGAGTATTAATATATAATAAATAATAAATGGCGTATTTATAAATAAACAATAAATAAATTTTTCAATATAAAAGTAATTAATTAATATTTTAAAATTTATTTATGATAGTACAATTTATAATGATAAAAAGTGTATTTATTAATATATAATAAATAATGCATAATAAATAATAAATAATTAATACATAATAATAAAAGAGTATTAATATATAATAAATAATAAATAATAAATAATAAATGGCGTATTTATAAATAAACAATAAATAAATTTTTCAATATAAAAGTAATAAATTAATATTTTAAAATTTATTAATATTTATGATAGTACAATTTATTTTATTTTATTTTATTTTAGATTATATTATTTAAATTTTCTTTTCTGTTTTTTTATTTTTTTAAAGTATTATTATGTCTTTCTTCTTCCTCTCTAATTCCTTTTTGATGTTTGAAAGCTTTTTCTATAGGGTTATTAATTTTATATTTAAGCATATATTTTTATATTATCTTCTTATTCTTGTTTTTTTTTTTTATATTTTAATCTTTTTCGTTTATTTATTCATATTTAAAAAATTTTTACATAAAAAGTTTTACTAAATTAACTATATAATTGATCTATTAAAAATAGTCAGTTGACATTATCATTATTACTATTTTTATTTTATTCTTATTTTTTTATTTTATTTAGTATATTTATTTATATTATTTATCTAAATGGTAAAAAATCAAATATATCATAATAATTATTATTACTTTTAGATATAATATTATCTTCACTTTTTTTTATATTTATTTATTACCGGGGTGTAACGTACTTAATTTTAACCTTCCTTAAAAACCAGTGGATATATTAAAGTAGGCACAACACTTCGCATAGGCAGATAATGTCCCTTCTGGATAGTCTTACTAAGTATTCAGTATTGGCGCTCTGACATATTATTGCTTTTACTGTTCCTAATTTCCCTTTGAAATTAAGCCATTATAACCTAATTCAAATATGTAAAAGTCAGAAATATTTCAATTTAGTAGAATATATCTTTTTATCTATATCACTTATGTGGAATGTATATCTACATGTTATGTACTCAAATGCTAGCTATTCCCTCATAAATATATTAAATTACGATATTTCCCCAATCCTCTTAGGCCCTCAGCTAAGACAGTATTTTGTCTATAAAACTTAGGAGATATATATAATAATTTATACATCAGGGTGAAATAATTACCTTGTAACCCTAACCACCATATTCCGTAAAAGCCTCTTGTGAGGTAGACCTGGAAAACGGTCAAAGGGCTGGATTGAAGCAAGAGCCTTTTGTATGCTAGCCCATGGACTTACAACCAGAATAGAACCTGGTTTGTTTTCATTTATTTGTTTATATGAATGGTTCAATTTCGTAATAATCTATCTTTATTATTAACTACATTTTTCGTTAATCTATATTTGTATGATTTATTAGATAAATTTAATAATTGAAATGATTATTAACATTTTATTGTATTAAATATAATAAATCAATTATTATTATTATTGAATTGAAATGAGAAATAAATTAATAGTAACATTAATAAAATCAATATTAGTACTTTTAAAAAAAAAAATACATTAATATGATTAATACACAATAATAATAATATATTAATATAATAATTATATAACTCTTATTATTACAATACTGAAAATAATAATAATATTAATATAACAATATAATCCTTATTATTGCAGTACTGAAAATAATAATAATAATAATAATAATAATAATAATAATAATAATATATGTTATAATTAATAAATATTTTGGTGTTGAGATATAATTTTTTTTTTTTTCATTCAAATAAAAATTTAAAATATTTTAGTTTTCATTGTTAATTTTATTATTTATTATATGAATATTCAATAGAAATTGATATTAATAATACAAAAGTTCTAATAATTTTATAAAAAAAATTTCAATGGTAATTCCAAAAAGTTATAAATAAATAATAATAAATAAAATAAAATAAAATAAATAAATAAATAAATAAACAATAAATAAATAATGAAAAATGAAAAATAAAAAATAAAAAATAAAAGATAAAAAAAAAAAAAATGAAAAATAAAAAAATAAATAAAAAAAATCATTTCAACTTAATTCATAGAAAAAAATAAAAGATTTGTTTTAATATATTTATAAATAATAAATATAACACTATATTTATATGAAATAAGTATTATGGAAATATTGATAATAGATAGTTCATTTCTATATAAAAAAAAATAAAACTGAACTTATTATTTAAAAATTTAATTAAATATATAGAAGACTAAAAAAAAAAAAGAAATAAAATAAAATGATGATCCAGTTTTTAAAATTAAGGAATAATATTAATATAGATATTATTGTAGTTTTTACTAAAAAAATAACATTAATTTTCATCAAAAGAAAAAAAAAAAAAAAAGCAAAAAATAATAATTATATAAATTATATCTATCTTAATATTATATGATTACTCAATGAATTTTGTATTAATTTTATTATTCATTAAATTTGTAATTATTATATAGTAAAATAAATAATAAAATATTTATTACATATTATTGATTTCTATTTTCTATTTCTTTTTGGAATATTTTATTCTATTTTTCTTTTTATTTTATTATTTATTATTTATTTTTTGATCTTTTATTAATTTTATACAAATTAAAGTTTTAAAGTTTTTGTACTCAGTCAAATATTAATCAATATATATTAAGTAAGTTGATTTAAATATATAATATATAATCTGTATTGAAGAATTATTAATAACATTATTTATTTTTAAATCATCACCATATTATATAAAATATTTCACTATTCGTATGGTAAATAAGTTGGAAATGAAAAAGTTTAATTTATTTAGAGGTATTTCATTCAAGTTACTCTACAATTAATTTTTCCTTAGAAAGTTTAATATTTTAAGAATAAAAAAATTGAATTATTATAATTATTAATATATTGATAATTAGAAGTGGTTATTTGTAGTAAATAAGATAAATGAACATATAAAATATTAAATAGAGCTTATCTTCATATATTGGATAAAAAGTTTTGCTAATAGAATATATTTTGTTAATTTTTAATAATTTTTAATATTTAATCTTTTGTAGAATATTAGACATTAGTATTTATTTTATATATCATCCAATAATAGTTCATAATTTAAATATATTAGAATATATTTATATATAATTTTATTTCTAATTTTTATTTTATTTTATTTTATTTTATTTTTTGAAAGAGTATTGGCTATTATTTAATGAATTTTTTTCTTTTTTCTTTTTTGAATAATTTACATGACCTTTAATTCTTTAATAAATAAAATAAGATTAGAAAGTATTATGATTCACACTATACTAAACTTTTTCTATCTTAATTCTTCCTTTCTTTCCTTTCTGCTTTTTAATTATTGAAAAAATAAATTTAATGGAATGAAATTTATATATAATTTTCTTAACATAAAGAAAAGAATGTACATAAATTTTTGTTATAAATTGAATGAATTTTATTATATTTTGAATATATTATTACAGTACATTATAATCTAAAAGAATAATATGAAAATTAATTGTTAATTATAGTTGAAAATAAATAAATAAATAAATAAATAAATAAATAAATAAATAAATAAATAAATAAATAAATAAATAAATAAATAAATAAATAAATAAATAAATACATAAATAAATAAATACATAAATAAATAGAAACATTTCTTTATTTTTTATGTTGTTAAATTATTTGTTAAAACATATATATAAAATTTGTTAATTATTTGCTAAAAATATATATGATAAACAAAAATACCTTTAAATGATATTATCCATGAATTTTATATAATATTTAATTATAAATTTATCATCATATATAATTGATTATTCAATAAATTATTAATCACTATTTAGTTTTAAATATTTATTAATTATTATTTAATTATAAATATTAAATAATTATTATTAGTAATTTACTATATATTTAGATTTATTAATTTATGTCCTTCATAACAAACTATATATATAAAAGTAAAATACCAAAAAAAATAATAATAAACAAACAAAAAAACAAGCAATTTAAAAAAAAAAAAAAAAAAAAAAAAAAAGAAAAAAGACCTGTTCATTAATATATTTATTTGAATATAGATTTTCTATTTAAAAAAAAATATAAAATAAAATTTTTAATATAAAATTAATATATTTAATTCATTTCAATATAAAATAATATATAGAAATAAATTAAATTTAATTTATTATATTATATCATTACAAAAAAAAAAAAATATTAAATAGTAGAAGAAAAAAGATTGAATTATAGTTTATATTAATGTATTACAAATAAAGAGTAATTCTATTATATATTTATATATTTTTTTTTAATTTTGTTAATATATTAATATTAGAGTAAATTATTCCAATAAATTTATATCATATTATTAATCATATAAATTTTTAATATATTACATTACACTTAATATTAATATAAATCATATCATATTTATTTATTTGAATATAATTTATTAATAATACAATATATATTATAATATATATCGATGATATTTTTTTTTTTTCTTCTTTTTTTTTAATAATTTTTTTTATTTTTATTTTTAAAATTTGTTAAATACCGAAATAGATTTGCTTTAATCATTATATATAAATAACTTAATAAATAAATAGTATTTATAATATAATATTATATATTATATTATAAATTGTATATAGTTTTATAATTTTATTTATTATTATTTATTTTATATATTTAGTTTAAATAATTTTTAATTATTAATTTTAACTAAGGAAAAAGAGAAACTTTTTTTTTTCTAAATAAAAAAAGCTATTAATTTTATTATAATCTTTTATAAACTGATTTAAAAAAAGAAAAAAGTATTATAAGAGAAAATTAAAATTATTAAATTTAAAAGAACATAATAATATATTAATTAAATTATAAAGATTTTCTTTTAATTTATTAATTTATTTATTCATTACATTATAGAAAAAAAATAACAAAGTCAAAATCTATTTAGTAAATAAATTAATAAATTTAAAAGAAAAATAATAACTGAAAAATCTGATTAATATCAAGCGAAATTTAAAAAAAAAAAAAAAAAAAAAAAAAAAGAAAAGGCATATATAATTAAAATAAACTTTATCGTTTTTTTTTTTTTTTTTTTATTATTATAATCAAAATTAAATAATTTTATAAAAAGTAATATTTTTTTTTTTTTTTTATGTATATTATATATAAATAAAAAATTGGATTTAACAAATAAATACCATCCTCAATAAACAATTGAATTTTATATTTTACTGTCAATAAGATAAAAAACAATTATAATTATATCAGAAGTATAAAATTTTAAGTTAATAAAATTATAAATCGTAATAAAATTATAAATCATAATTTTTAAATAAAAAATGTATATTTCAAAGAAAAAATAATAAAAAAATTTAAAGAATACTATATAAATAATTAAACAAAAACTAAATGAAGAAATTATCAAATATTGAAATAAAGATTTGTAATAAATAATTACCTCTATAATAAAGCGTGGGATATAATTCATTTTTTTTTTTTAAAAAAAATCAATAAATAATAAATTGAAAATTATGATTACATGACTATCTAAAATAATATTTCAAATTATAATTCATAAACCGACAGTTTTTTTTTTTAAAATAATATTTTTATATAATTAAATTAATAAAAAATTTTTAATTTTAAAATAAAATACCAAATTAAAGTTATAAATAATTAATTATTTGAAGTCATTAGAAAATAAATTATATCAATAAATTTATTAAATTAATATATATTACTATATATAATTTTTTTATCATAAGATCTTTTTTTGAATTGAATAATTTAATATTTAACTTATAATTCAATTTTATAATATATATAATATTAAATAGCAAAGAAAAGAAAAAAAATTAATAAATTACCAACAAAATGACTAGTAGTAAATCAGGAAAAAAGATTACAAAAAGTGACATTTCAGTACCAGTCACTATGATGAAACCAATGAATGATGGAAGTGTCTCATTCCAAAAAGGAAAGGGTGCTGAAATGCCATTTATGGATCTTCAACTCGAAGATGAAGCTATTGAAGAACCAGCTATGACTATGCAACAATATCAAGATTTCTTACAAGCTGTTGCTGCCTTCAGAAAGTCTATTCAAGCTACAGCTATGACTGCTGAAAAGTTTGTAAGAGCTTTAGAAGATGTTACTAATTATGCTTCTAAAAGTAAATATATATATATTTTAAAAAAATAAATAAATTAAAATAATTGAATATAGATATATTTTAATTACTTTAAATAAACAAAAACTTTGATTTATACTTTTGTTAAAAATAAAAATATATATTTATTTAATTCATTCATATATAAATAGCTAATATAACAAGACCACATATTTTAGCTGATCTTGATTTTCTTATTGATAGTACTCAATTATTCGCTAATGCTAATATGATTTGGGTAGGCAAAAAATTATTTTAAAATATTTAAAATATTAAGTTTAATAATTGATACAATTTTATAAATTTATAATATATTAATCATAATATATTATTATAATAAATGATATATATTTTTAGGCTGAAGCTTTAGAAAGAGAATTCGAAGGTCCAATTGCTACTGATATTAAGGCTCATCAAGCTAGAGGAAAAGTAAATATAATAAGAATTAAAATAATAATAAAAAGAATTTATATATAACTTAAAAACATAAATTAAATGAATTTTAAAATTTAAAAAATTAAAAAATTGTATTATAATAATAATAGCTTACTCAGCACACTAATCAAAAGAAAATTAATGAATTAATTGCCTCATTCCACAAGGAAGAACACGATTCTTACAAGAAAGGAAAGAAGCAACAAAGAGACTTAGGAATGCTTACTAATGTAAGAATATTTTATTCAATTTTTTTTTTCATTTTTATATTATTAATGTTAATTCTAAATCAATTTTTTTTTTTTTTTTATAATATTATTAAAACTAATTCTAAATTAATTATTATTTTATAATATTATTAAAACTAATACTAAATTAATTTTTATTTTTCAATATTAATTTTTTTTTTTTTATAATATTATTAAAACTAATTCTAAATTAATTATTATTTTATAATATTATTAAAACTAATACTAAATTAATTTTTATTTTTCAATATTATTAAAACAAATTAATTATTATTTTTTAATATTATTAATAACAATTTTAAATCAATAAAATATATAGTCATTAAACTCAAGAGTCTCATATGTTACTGAAATTAAACGTTTATTGATTGATAATTCTAGTATTTATGACCGTTTAGCTTCTGAATCTGTCGAATTTATATTAGAACACTGTGCTATTGGTATTAGACGTGAACTTGAAACTTTTGAAACTATTGTTGAAGGTCTTAAGAAGGTAAAAAATAAATAACAAAATCATCATTCCTATTATTATTACTTATTATATTAATATTTTATTATTTATATATTTAATTATTATTATTATTATTATTATTATTTTTTTTTTCATTTTTTAATTTATATTTCAATATGAATGATAAAAATTATTGATTATTATTTTTATTATTAATTATTTTATCAATATAAATTATCTATATTTATATTAAAATAATATTAAATATAGTTGGGTGCTTTCCAAACTGCACAAGAAGAAGAAGAATCATATATAGATGAAAAAGCACCATCAGATTTGATTTTCACAGAGGAAGAAGAAAAGTTTAAATTAGATTTTTTAAGAGAAGCATTAAAGGATATATAAATTAAATAATAAATATATTTTTATAAAAAACAAATTACAAAAATCGTAAAATTATTTAATCAAAATATCAAAAAAACAGTAACTATTTTTTTAAATACAAATATTATTCCTGAATTAGTAAAAAACAATAAATTTATTAATTTTTTTTACCAAATTTAAATTATAATAAATATTATTTATTAAATAAATATAAATAAAAAGTTAAATAAAAAGTTAAATAAAAACATAAAAACAAAAATAAATAAATAATTAAAATATACAAACAAAAATAAAAACAAACAAACAAACAAACAAAAAAAAAAAAAAAAAAAAAAAAATTAAAAATACAAATAAAAATAAAATAAAAAATAATAAAATATATATAATTTAATATTTAAGTTATTTTTAAAGTGAAAACAAAACAAAAATAAAAATAAAAAAAATAAAATAAAATTAAAAAAATAATAATATAAAAATAATTGTAATAATAATAAAAAAAAAGTATCATTCAATCTTTATATTATTTATTTTATTAATTATTAAATATTTTCAAAAAATATTATATATATAATAAAAAGAAAAAAAAAATTTTTTTTTCTTAATTAAAACTATAATAGAATATTATATATATATATTTGAAAGAAAGAATGAAATAATGTATTAAATATATTATATTTTATTTTTGAAAGAAAGAATGAAATATTGTATTAAATAAATTAATATATTTTTTTCTTCTTTAAATCATTAATATTTAATTATTTATTTTATATAACAATTCTTTTTTTTTTTTTTTTTATACTTTATGTAAAAAAAAAAAAAAAAAAAAATTAAATAGAAATAAATAAGTAAATAAATAAATAAAAATAAAAAGTTAAAAATAGGAAAAAAGGAAGTATAAATAAATATAAATAAATATAATTATTGAATATTGTAATTTATGAAATACGAAATATATTTTTTGAAATTTGTTCGTGGTATGCAAATTTTTATTTTTTTAGATATATTTTGTAAAAAGAATATAATTAAAAAAGTTAAAATAAATAAATCTATAAAACATAAAATAAATAAATAAAAATATTTATAAAACATAAAATAAATAAATAAAAATATTAAGTTCATAAAAGCTTAAGTTAATAAATAAAAAAAAAAGTAAAAATAAATATAAAAGTAAATAAATAAAACAGAATTTTAAAATAAAAAAAAAATATATATATATATATATCTTAAATATTTTTTCTTAAATTACTTTTAATCTTTTCACTCTAATTGGATTGTATCGTAGACTTAATCATAAATTATAAAATTTTATTTAAAAATTTTTTATATAATTTTTATCAAAGGAAATAATAAATATTTATTGGGGACAATATGAAAGAAGATAAGTATTGTTTTTTTAATTTTTTTAGTTGCATAAAACATTTTTCAGTTTATATTTAAAAAAAATTAATATTTTTAAATATTTTTGTGATTTATAATTATTAAAGCAACATATATATATGTATACACATCATATATACACGTGATATATTTATTTTAGTATTAATATGTATAAATATATTACAATTTTTATTTGATGTATAATTTATTAGAAGATATTAAATATATATATATATTATTTTTTTTTTCTTGTATTTTTATTTTTATTATTATTATTATTTTTTTTTTTTTTGAAGTATTATTTTTATATTATATATATAATTAATATATATATATAAAAAAAAAAAAAAAATGAGTTCAGGAGCTTTAATTGAAACAAATAAAAGCCATAATGAATCAAATAAATTAATTTTATCTCAAGGAAGTGCTGTCACTCAAGCTGATGCTCAAACTGTAATTAGAAAACAAAGCGAACAAACAAACAAAATATAAATATATAAATATATATATATATATATATAAGTTGTTTTATGATATTATTAAACCATCGAAGTTATAAAATAAAATAAATTTAAAATTTTTAATTTATTTTTTTTTTAATTGATTTATCATCATCTATATTTTAATTTATATATATAAAATTTCTTAAGTATAATTTAATATTCATATTAATATTTATCTAAAATTATATTTAAATAATTCATAAAATTTATATATTTAAAGGTTCAAAGAACATCAGGATTATTTGCACCAATTATACAACTTTCTGGACAAGAAGTTAGTGATTCATTTAATAATTCTTTATTTTTTTTTTTTTATTTATTTTAATGTATTTTATTTTATTTTATTTTTATTTTTATTATTATTATTATTATTATTATAATTATAATTTTTTTATTTTTATTTTATATGATTTAATATATTTTTAATAGATTGGAATATATATACTATTAAAGAGATAAAAAAAAAAAAAAAAAAAAAAAAAAAAAAAAAAAAAAAAAAAAACTTAATGATATCATTAATAGTTCTTAAAAAAAAAAAAACTCAGAAATTTCAAAATTAAAACATAGAAAGAGAAAAAGAAAGAATCATTACTACTATTGAGAGATATAATGTTAATAAATTATTATAAAATAAAGCTTAAAGACAAATTAATACAAAACAAATATATCAATATTTTAATTTTTTAAAGAAAATAATTTTTTTATATATTAATCAATAATTTGAAAAATTGAAAAATCAGAAATTTTGATTAAAAATTAAAATTAAAAATAAAAAAAGTATTATTATTATTATTATTTTAATATTAAATGAATAATAGTTTTGAACATCAGATTAGTAAAAATTATTTAAAGTAATAAATACGTAATAAAATAAATGGATTTCATTATTCAATTATTAAATATCAATTAAAGAAATTGCATAAACATTTGTATTTATAATTAAAAATATATATTCAGAATTTATTTGGAAGAAATATTACATAAATTTTAATTTTAAAACTAATTTTAAAATTATAACTTATTGATGTTAAAAACAAAATAAACTAATATATATATATATATTCTTAATTATAATAATTGATTTCTTTATATAATTTAAATATTTATTTCAAATAATGAATTACGTTAAATAAAAAAATTTAATATTTATTGAAGTAATTATTATAAAAATATTAATTTAAATGAAATATAATAAGATGCATTATTCAATTCTTATGTTAATTAATACAAATATATTGGAAAACTAAAGCATTTTTAATAAATTTATAAATTTATAAGATAAATTATTCAATTATTGTATTCTTTAATAAATTAATATTGGAAAACTAAAACGTTTTATTAAATTTGAAAAAAAAAAAATATATATATATATATATATTATTGTAATATATAATTTAAAAAATATGTAGGGTGAATTAAATACTTGCAAATTCAGTACTTCTGGTGATTATATAGCTTCAGGTTCATTTGATAGAACCATATTCTTGTGGAATACTTATGGTGAATGTAAGAATTATAATGTATTAAAAGGTCATTCTGGTGCAATTTTAGAAGTAGATTGGTCTCAAGATGAAAAGTAATTCCTATTTAATTATATTAATTAGTTAATAAATAATAAATAATAATAATTAATAATAATAATAATTAATAATAATAATTATTAATAATAATAATAATAATTAATAATTAAATGATAATAATAATTACTATTATTATTTTATTATTTAATTCATATAAATATTACTTCAATAATAAATATTAATTTTATTTAATAGATTTATATATTCTGCAAGTACAGATAAGACTGTAAGTAATAAATTTAAAAATTATTAAAGTTTGTTCAAATTTTATAAATTAAAGGTAATAATAATAATTTCAACAAAAAATTTTTTTAATCACATATATATAAAAAATAGGTCGGGGTTTGGGATGCTTTAACTGGTGAGAGATTAAAAAGAATGAAAGGACATCAAAATATTGTTAATAGTGTATGTGCTTCAAGTACAAGTAATGATACTTTAGTAACTAGTGGTGATGATAATTTAATAAATATTTGGGATATAAGAACTAAAGGTCCAGTTAATACGATTGAAGAAAAATATCAAGTAATTGCATCTTGTTGGAGTTTAGATGGTAATACTGTATTTTCTGGTGGTATAGATAATCATGTTAAGGTAAAAACAAAAGAAATTTTTTTTTTTTTTTTTTTTTTTTTTTTTTTTGATTTAATAATTCAATAATAATAGTACTATTAATTAATAATATAATTATTTTTTAAAAATTTTTTAATTTAATTATATATATACATATATATTATTTAGGCATGGGATATTAGAACCAATGCTTTATTATATACATTAAAGGGACATACTGATACTATTACTTGCTTAAGAATTAGTCCAGATGGTAATCAATTATTAAGTAATTCTATGGATAATAGAGGTAAAATGTCTATTACACATATTCATATATATATATATATATACTTTAAATATTATATTAAATTTATTATTATTATTATTATTATATTATTATTATTATTATTATTATTATTATTATTATTATTATTATTATTATTATAATTATTTATGTTTATTTATTTATAATAGTTATGACATGGAATGTTAAATCATTTGTATCCGGTGAAAGATTCAATAAATGTTTTGAAGGTAAATTTTTGATTGATTAATTAGTATTTTAAATAAAATTTTAATTATAGGTTAAAATTATTAATATATTAATATACATATACTAATTTTATTATTATTATTAAAAAAAAAAAAAAAAAAATTATATATAGGTGCACCACATGGTTTTGAAAAGAATTTAATAAAGTCTTGTTGGAGTTCTGATGGCTTATTTATTGCAAGTGGTAGTGGTGATCGTAGTGTTACAATTTGGAATTCAAATACTCAAACTATAGCATATAAATTACCAGGTCATAAAGGTTGTGTCAATGAAGTTGATTGGCATCCAAAGGAACCAATTGGTAAATATATATATTTAATACTTTATTTATATTCAAGAAAAATTAATTATATAAATATATATATATATATATGTATATGTTTTCTTTTCCTTATGATTTTTAAATATTAATTTATTATTATAATTATTATTATTTTTATTATTATTATTATTATTATTATTTATTTATATATATTTATAAATTTATTATAAATAGTTTTATCTTGTAGTAATGATAAAACTATGTTTTTAGGTGAAATTAATCCAGAAGAAGTTATGTTTTAATTATAATTAAAATTCAAATTCAAAAATTTTTTAATAGCTAACATCAATAATTATAAATAATAATATAATAAAAAAAAAAAAAAAAAAGAAATAATGTTTAAAAATATTTTTTTTTTTAATAGATATGAATAAGTATTATATTTAATATAATATTTTTTAGTTAAATTATTCATTTCGATAAGTAAAATAAAAAAAAAAAAAAAAAAAAAAAAAAAAAAAAAAAAAAAATATGTATATATATACATATATATATATAATTTAAAATTATTTATTTTAATATTTAATAATAATAATTTCTATGTAAATCTTTTAAAATAAAAATTGCACACTCTATATTAAAATAATCTTTTTTTTTTTTCTTTTTTTATTTTTATTTTTATTTTTTTTTAATTTATTTATTTATTTTATTTATTTATTATTATTATTTTTTTTTTTATTTTATTTTTTATTATTTGATTTACAGATATATACTTAATTTTTTGATTGATAATTGAATGTGAATAATTGTTATTTTTATTTACATTGTTTCATCATTTTAAAAAAATTTTTTTTAATAAACTAATATTAATGAAAATTTATACATTATGAATAAATATAAAATTTTAATATTTTTTTTTTTTTTTTTATATATTATATATTGTTGGTATATATAATAATATATATATATATATATTTTTTTTTTTTTTTTTTTTTTTTTTTTTTTTTTGAAAACTTATTTTATTTCTATTTTGTTTTAAAAAATTGTCATGATATTCTTTTTTCTATTTTCTTTTTATATTTTATATATGATCTCTAATGATAAAATTTAAAAAAAAAAAAAAATTTTTTTTTTATATATACATAAATATACTTTATATATATATATGTAAATTAAGATGTATCGGCTACAAGGGCAACACCACGCATAATCCAATAGTCTGGTGTTTGTTTATCTGTTCTGAGATCAATATCAAAGATATAATTAAGATCTGTTCTTCTTGGCCTGTTGAAAATTAAATTATTTTTATTTTAATAATATCAATAATAATATAATTAGTAATTTGTATTTTCATTATTATTATTATTATCATTATTGTTTAAAATAATTTAAAAATATTAAATTATGTATTAATAAATAAAAGAATAAAAAAAAAAAAAATTTTTTTTTTTTTTAATGAAATTTACTTTTTATATACAGGGCATCTATATAGTCTTGGATCTGGATCATCATTTGCATTAGTGGCACTAACATGAATACATGGCATTGCTTGATAAATCAATTTAGCTTGTGATTCTGCTAAACGAATATTCTTTCTGTCCCAACCAGCACCTTCAATGAATAAACCGTGAATGTAGACACCTTCTGCTGGTTGTGAATTAATATCTTCTTTCATTTGTTTCATTACTTCCGGTTGAAGACGGACATTATCAAGAGCCCAACCTTGATGAGCACGAGTAATTTCTTGTCGAATGGCTGTTAAGAAACCTTGTGGGTTGAAGAAACCAGTCAACCAGAATACATTTGGTCTACCATCATAAAGCCATGTTGAAAATTGGGCAACTCTTGTTAAAAGTTCAGTGTACCAAAGACCTAAAGTGGGTGATTGCCATGAAATCTTTACCCAATTATCGGGTACACGAGCATCATAAAGGGAATCTAAGGCTTGCTTTAATTGTGAATTCATAATAATAGTACCATCAATAGCTAATTTAAGATCATTCAAGGTTTCACTAACTAACTTAAGAACTCTTTGAATTCTATCAATTTCTTGACCAAGGAAAATGTTTAATGGCTTCAAGAGACCTTGCTTCGTTAAGCAAGCCTTCTTCTTTATTGGATCAAAGAATTCTGGTAATTTACTTAAGAGATCTGTAGCAATATTCTTAACGACATCTTCACGAGTTTCACCTGTACCGGAACTACTATCCTTTGGTTGAATGGCCATAATTGTATCTATTTTTTTTTTTTTATTTTTTTTTAAAAATATATATATATATATATATATGTATAATTAAATTATATATTTAGAAAAATAAAAAAAAAAAAAAAAACGTTTTAATTTAAAATTAATTTTTAAATTCATAAATAATATAATATATAAAGAAAAATAAAAAAATAAAATAAATAAAAATATAAATAACAATAATAATATTTATATATTATTATTGTTTTTATTTTAAATTTATATATATATTTATAATTATAGTATTATAATAATTATATATTTTCTTACCTAAAGTTCTAGAAGATTCCTTAGTTTGACAAGCAATATCAGCATTAGCATGTAAACCAAATACATCTGGTGTATCAACATTTGGTAAGGTTTCAATGGAGGCACGATAGTCTTCAACAGTCTTTAAGTGTGGAATTGAATAACCTTTAGCAAACATAAAGTTATCGGCAAACATGTGATCACCGAACCATACCTTACCCATGGTAACTAAAAGACGTCTATCGTAATCATCCGTAACTCTACCACCATAGTGGACTTCACAGAACATATATCTTGCCGTTGGCCATGAAATACTTGCCTTTGGTGCAAGTTCATCAACATGGTTTTGAACAAATTGAATACTGGCGGAAAGATCAGATTGGTTAAATTCGTATGGAATATTCCATCCAACAGGTCCAAACTTTCTTCTTTCTTGGACAATGGAGTGAAGGAAGGCTAAACCATAAAGTAATGGCTTATACTGTGGTCTATTACTCATATCAAGCATATCTTGAGTAAGCCAGTTGTATGTACGCTTAAGACCTGCTTTAATACCTTGTGGTGGCTCATTCGTGAATTTAATGGAAATTTGTAATAAGTTAATTGGGAAGGCCTCAGAAACATCCGTGGTAATCCATAATCTGAATTTTTCATGAATGGTTTCGGATTCCGTAATCAAAACTAATAATTCTTCTAAGAATGGAATACCCAAGTGACAATTTTGTAGTAAGGCCCAACCACCATTGGTCATAAATTGCGATAAAAGCTTACGGGCATGAACTTCTTGACCTTGTCCCATAGAAATGGCCTTAATATTGGTCTTATACTTCTTTGAAAGATTTTCAATATCAGCAGATGGATCAGAACCAGTGGAAAGTAGACAAATCATTGGAGTACGGTTGTCACTTTCATTCAAAAGGGCATCTAAATCTAAAACTTGGGATTCTGCATATACCTGTCCAAGGGAATCAGCAATATATTGCTTAGACATCATCATGGTTCTATCCAAACACCACGATCTAACTAATAATAATTTCTTAAATACAGAAAGTGACGTATTATAGCCACTAGGTAACATTTCATTTTCTGGGGCATCCTTTTCATACCAGGCTCTCCATATCTTTTCATTCTTACCAATTTGGTTTAGAAGATCATTGAAACCATTCAACTTACTGAGGGCTACTAAATTAAGCCATGTCATATCAGGAATCCAATTGAACGGCTTCTTAGCAACATTATTAATATCTAATGCGGCACCACCACGAATGAAGAATCTGAATTCCTCGTGAAGAATCTTCTTATCTTGTAAATCAATCTTAAGGGCTAACAGTAGTACGAAAAGTAATTTGTGAATTTCATAGAGACCTCTCGTAACATAAATAAATTCTCTCATGGTACCATAATCAATAATATTTTGAATTCTCTTACTTGGAATTGGCGAAGGTGCACTCTTTTCCATACTTTCATCGAAAAGTTGCATAAATTGCTTCAAGGAAATTTGATACATACAATTAACCATACTCATATCTGCAATTAAGAAATAAATAATACTACCACGAGTAGCAACAGGTCTGTATTCTTCTCTAGCAATACTAATCTTCTTTTGAGTTTCGGCGGCAACGACTAACTTCTCACTGACTTCTTCTGAGGTTTGCTTTGAAATAGCTAATACATCAATAAGCGATTCATCATCCACTAAAGAACCTTCAGTAGATGTTAATCTTTGTAATAAGTTATCTTCTAATTCTTTCATTCTCTTCTTATTAGTATTGACTTCTTCCAATAATTTAGCTCTTTCATTTTCAAGTTCTTGCTTTTCTCTCATAATGACACGACCAAGCAATTGTTCTTCCAAACCCTTCTGTGTAACAGTGAAATCAATAATAGAACATTTGGCGTAAATTTCTGGTGTGTAAGTTGGATTAGCTAACTTAGTGGTAATGTACATATTAAAGGTATTCATCCAATCAATTTCTCTATCACCAAAGATAATCTTGAATCCGTGACCACTCTTAATTAAGTTTCTTTCTAAAATATTATCTAATGTTGGATCTAAAGTATCTTCTACATCTTCAATAAGAATTGGTTTACCTTGTGAAATACTATCGGCAAGGTGAGTTCTGAAGTATTTATGGGTCAAGGTGGTGACACAAAGACCATTTTGTTCTTCTTTCGACTTAATCCATGACTTGGCTTGACCTTGTGGATCAATAAGTAATGGGAAACGCGTACTCTGAGTGACAATGACACCATTTTCTGTGGAAAGTTCATCTGTTGGAAGACCTTGAATATTCCATTCTCCAATAGTAGTGTTATCGACAAACAGTAAATTAATATCAATATCAGAGGTATGAGGAATCTTCTTCTTGACAAGTTCCTTCTTCCAATTTTGTAATAGTTTATTTCTGAAGGTTTGATTGAATGGTCCACTGTACGATAAGAAAGCAGTAGCCAATGTAACATCACCAACTAAACGTCCAATACGATCTGCAAATTCTTTACTTTGAATGGTCCAACGTTCCTTTTCACCTTTAAGACCTGCAATAAGCGCTGTAGCTACATTCATCTTTCTCTTATAACTATCGGCATCATCTTGTAATTTCTTCTTTTGTGCAATGGCTTCATTATATTTAGCATTAAAGGCATCCAATTCAGCTTGCTTTTCTTGTAATTGGGCTTCTGCATTGTTCAAATCGTTCATAGCCATTTCAAGCTTGTGTTCTTGTACGACAAGATTAGCCTTTAATGGAATAACCTTCTTGTTAATACCGTAGTAGTAGGCCATAGCTTTAGTCCAAGAGGCAAGACCGGCAACATCAGCACTGACCTTTTTAGCACCTTCTAAGTTATAATCAGGCATATCCATATAGCATTGAACCAACTCTACAGTTTCTTCATTAATTTCATCCTTTGGGAAGTTCATTAAAAGTGTAAGGAAATCACTTTGACTCATTAACTTTAAGGATTCAGACCATGATGGTTTACAGCAGGCTCTATCTGGATCTTGGGTCACAGGATCTAACTTCTTTTTCATCAAAATTAATACACAATCCATAATACGCATAATCAAATGTGGTGGCTTGGCTAACTTACGGACGGTAGCAATGTGAGCTGGTTGAATAGAATTTAAGGCAGCTGTAGCTTCTTCCAATGCTGGTTTAGCAGCTTCAAGTTCTGATTCGGCCAATTGTTTATCCGCTTTAATAGCATTAGCAATAGTTTCAGCCTTGTTCTTGACCTTTAATACAGAATCTTTAACCTTTTCAGCAGCAGTAGTACTAGCAGTAACTTCAACAAGCACAGATTGAGCAGCTTTACTAGCAACAACAAGTTCCTTTTCTTTTATAACTAATTCTTCTTGAAGAGTTGCAACTGATTCAGAGGCTTCCACCAATTTAGCAAGACCAGTGTTCATTCTATCGGCTAATAAACCTACCTCACTCTTTTTCTTATTATATAATTCAATGTATGACTTAATGAATGCTAAATAAGATTTTGGTGTGACATAAGTTCTTCTTCTGAATTCAGTAAAGTAGGAATCACAAGCTTTAGTAACAAGATCATGAGTAAAGGCCATTTGATTAACTAATTCCTTTCTAACAGTGTCAGTACATACAATTTCTAATGAAGATAATGACTTTTCAGCGACAGCTCTAAGAGCTAAATTAAATTAAATTAAAAATAATAATAATAATAAAAATAAAAAAAAATAATTCATTAAAAAGTTTATAATGAATTATTGTTAGTCATCCATACTATAAATTAATATTAATTAAAAATAATAACTTATTATATATATCCATTGCTTTTATTTATAATACTACTGATTTAATTATTATAATTTATTATTATTTTATATATATATATATATATATATATATATAAAAGATATTATAAAAAAAATAAAAAAAAAAAAAAATAAAAATAAAAACCTTCATTTGGCCATTTATTGAACCAATCCATAGTACAACCACTAATTAAACCTGGGAACTTCAATGATCTATTTCTGAACTTTTCTCCAACTGGTGAGAAACAAAGAACAACATGAAGATTAGTTTTAACTCTATCTAAGAAGAATTGCCATAAGTTTTCGAGTGTATCAAGAACTTGTGGACGTTGCTTCTTCATAATTGAACGAAGATCTGAAGAAATAGTAATAATTTCATCCTTAGGGAATAAGTTTGCAACTTCACCAGAAGTTAAAACATTATTAATATAACCTAAGAAATATTCTTCCTTAACTTCATTATCCGTGAAAATAAAGGTTACTGGGGTGCCGTTGGCACCAGCTATCTTATACATATATTTGAAATCTTCCATAAGATTTTGGGTACCATAACTCTTGGAAATTTGAATTTGGAATACAGTACTTTTTGCAATGAAGGAAGCCATCTTTGTTAACGATTGTTTACCGGAACCACCAACACCAACCAATAAGGCATTACCTCTTGGTGTACGAATAATACGAGAAATACGCATAATGTGCTTCATAGCATCTTCGAAAAGTACAAGATCCATTCTTGAACCTCTTACGGTTTCATTATATTGCTTCATATAGTCAAATAATCTGTTCTTTAAAACATCGAAAGATGGAACACTTTCATAAATCTTGTAGTCTTCAGAATCAGCGTTTTCATCTTCTTCCTCCTCAGCATCATCATTTTCTGGTTGATCTCTTAAGAAATCAACAAAGTAACTCTTTTTAGCTACAGTATGTCCTAATTCTTCACCAAATTCCTTAACAGCATATGCGGTTATTGTCTTATCGAACCATTCTACATCTTCATTACAAATAAATCTATCTGGAATAACTCTGGAACATTCATGTTCCCATAGGTTCAATAAAGCCTTTGGTGAATCAATAATTTCTGGTTCACCCTTCAGCATACCTTCAATAATACGACTTAAATCACGAAGGTTAAAGTTGTAGTGGAACTTAGCTGGAGTTGGAAGCATCTTTGTCTTAGTAGCTTGCCATACCTTTCTTGTTAAAGAGGTCAACTTTGACACAATTTCAATAACTGGTTTCTGGAATCCTCTCTTGACATGGAAGTGACCCTTAAGTATAGTACCGAAAATTCTATCAATAGAAACGTCAGATGGAATAGTACAATTAATAATAACAAATTGTCTCTTTAATCTTTCTGGAATATCATTACGACCACCACCAGGATGCATCATAGCACCTAAGTACATAAGATCAACAATACTAGTCCAATCACCAGGTCTATCTAAAGAATAGAAACCTTGGTTTTCAATCATTTGACGAACAATTTCAGAGGCAATTTGATCTCCCCATTCATTAATTTCTGGCATGTTAATATCATCAATAAAGATAAACATCTTTTTACCGGCTGGTGGACCATAGGTAGAACCCATACGCTTATCTAAGTAACTTTCAATGGTTCTTTGAATAATCATTGGGGTTGTAGCAGATGAGAAACTGATGTTCTTTTGTAAGTGAGTTTCTGGATTTAATTTACCGAGATACTTTTGCATTGTAACCGTCTTAGCAGTACCAGGTTCACCAATTAATAAAACTGGTTTAGATTGTTTAGCAATGGTATCAATTAAGAATTCTGTTCTAACATTATCGACTGTTGGAATAATAATTTTACAGTATTCTGGATCATGATCTGTTGGATAAATCCATTGTGGAACCTTTTCACTCCAGTGACACCATTCACCATTGTCATCAACAAAGAATTCATAAATAGTATCTTGAGTTTCTGGGTCTAATTTTGGATAGTTAAGGTCTGGAATATTTTGGAAACAGAATTCTTGGAACATCTTACGTTCATCAAGTTCAAGTAAGGAACCAAACGACCAGAACATAGAAAATACGAAAATGTTTTCTAAGAAACTGGAAGAAACACTTGTTTTACCATCAGATTTTGGAATTAAACCGTTTAACATAGTACAACATGTAGAGATATAGTTGTTAACTGGACAAATCATTTTAGGATGAAGCTCACTATTAACATATTGAGTAGCAATACCGAAAGAACGGTTAAATAATGGTTCGAAAACAGCAACTTCAGTTGGTGTCTTAGATTTATACCATGCTTGAACATAAACATCCCATGGTAAGGCATTAACACCAATATAAATCATACCACATCTAGATACAGTGGCAGGACTAGCGTTTTGTAAACTGTGAACTTCAAATACAAGCTTACATGTTGGAGACATAGTAATTCTATCACCATTAGCAAGAGTTAAACACTTATTATCATCGAGTACACTATTAAGGTTTTCAATCCATACGGCATCTACTGGACCATCTAAAGTAATCCATAAGTATTCTCCTTCCTTCTTTTTTAATGATTTTCTCCAAATAGCTGAGAAAATACCATCAGTCCAATCATTAGTGGCAACATCTAATCTACCAAACATTTGATAATCTGTAATAGCCTTTGGATTCATCTTAATTTCTTTGTGTGGCTCACCACAATTGGTCATAGCTTTTAATAAGGTATGAATACAACATGTCTTACCGGTACCAGTTGGACCTAAAACCATAATACCGTGTCTTACATTATTAGTTTCGTAAAGTTGAATGATCTTTAAGACCCATTGAGGATATGGAATTAAGTTATCTTCCTTTAATTGTTGCTCTACAGCAGCTTCAATAGCTGGATATGAAGCCTTCTTTGGTTGAAGACCTGGGAAAAGATCGTTAACAAGACTAAGGAAAAGTGATTCATCTTCATCGACAAGCTTAGACAAATTCATATCTCTTAATACTCTCATAATAATCATATTTTCACTATCTTCTGGGTTAGCACGCTTGACAGAACCACAAGTTCTAAGTACAGATAAAATATTTCTGAGACCAAAGTCATAGTGAACTTGTTGTGAAAGTTGTTCTTCACATAATCTATAGAGGACAAAGAACTTCTTTGCTAAAATAATGTTACTAACAAAACCACTACCGGCAAGCTTGACACGAATAATAATTTGACGATCTGGGACCATCATAGCGACATATCTGAAGTGAACCTTAAGATTTTCTGGTAATTCTACACGACCGGCATAACCTGGATTCATAGTAATGAAAATACCAAATTCTGGATTAAGATCAACAGTTTCACCATCAGTAAATACAAAGTTCTTCTTTCTTTCCTTTTTAGCAGCAAGAACACATCCAATTTGTTGAGCAGCGACAGAAAGAACGGGAAGTTCAATACGGTTAAATTCATCAAAGTCACCCCAACAACCACTTTGTGCTAAACCTTTGAAAATTCTACCAAGACCACGGTAATCCATTTGATCGGAACAATTGAAGACGACAACCCATTTACCAAGGGCTTTACCCATATCCTTAACAGTTTCAGTCTTACCAGTACCAGCAGGACCAGCTGGAGAACCACCTAATGACATTCCCATAGCTTGGGCTAAAGTAATATAACATCTATCAGTTAATGGGGTAATAACTAATCTTTCAGTACAACCTAAATATTCACATTGATATTTGAAATCGAAATTAGTAATGGATACAACACAACAATCCTTAGTATCTTGCCAGTAGAAACGAGCTTGCTTTAACCATTCGAAATCTTCTGCTGACTTAATATGTGTTTTAAATAATTTTTCAAATACATCACGATGGTGTACTTGAATTGTAATGAAAGTTTCGAATTTAGTACGATCCATTTTTGTTAAATCTCTGGTAGTTACTTCAATTAATGAATTTAAAATTTCAGTGATTTTAGCGTTAGTAGTAGCCATAAGCTTTTTATCAGATTTTGAAGCATTAAGAGCTTCTTCACTCATTTGAGTCCATAAGATTTGAAGACATAATAAACCAATTTGTGCAGGATATTCTTCTAATAACTTTAAAAGTGGAATTTCATTTAATCTACTGACAGCTTCTCTAATAATATCATTAAGAGAAGTTTGCATGCAATTTAATAATGTTCCTAACCAAATTTCTACATTACCAGTAGCTAACATTGATTTTGATAAACAAACCTTTTCTCCTTCTGTTGATTCTATACCAGTAATTCTATCATAATCCTTCTCATGGAAAGTAACTTTATTAATACTATCGAAGACACTCATTAAGTGGGCTTGAATAGTGTGAGAATCACTAGCTTGACCTAATACTTCAAGTAAAGCTGGATCTGAAACGAAATAGAATCTTGGGAAGATTGTACGCTTAGTTTCCAAGTAACCACTAAGAGATTTTTGACATAATTCCAATTGTTCAGATAAATGTGGAAGTAAATTGCCAATAGTTTCATCAACGACACAACATTGAATAACATTTGGATGTTCATTAGCACTACTCATAATTTTACACCATGATTTATCAATATTACTAAATCTTTTAGCTTCACGTGGCATTTGTTTAGCAATATCACCACCAACGAATACAGCTTCTAAGTAAATCCAAAGATTTTGTACAGAAAGCCAATTTTCAATAACTTCTGAAGCAGTACTTAAATTCTTAATCCAATTTTGAATATCTGCCTTGAATGGTGCATTGTATCTGTTACTAAGTAAAGAAGATAATGTCATTAAACTATCTTCCATCTGGGTAATAATTTCAGAAGTAACCGAAGGTTTCAAAATTAAATTACCTCTAGTTTTAAATGGAGCTAAAACAAATATTGTTTCTTCCCATTCAGCAATTAAACCTTTCAATTTTGTATCAATATCAGCTTCCTTTACAGCACCAACACAAATATCTTCAATATCTTCAGCGTGTTTAAGTAATGGTGCTTCTAACAAGTTTCTTAAATAGAACATATCTGGATCAATATTAAATTCAATATTACATAATTTTTGAATACTCTTCCAGTGTCTTGTTTGCATAGCTTTATTATTCATCATTTCTAACAATGGAATTAAACCGGTTAAGTTATCAACAATTGCCTTTAAATCTAAGAAAGAATCCCATTCTTTTACTGCCTTTGGGAGCTTCTTAATTTTAGTTTGGAAATCATTCATATCATTACTAATTTTTTCAATATCAACTTCCGACCAAAGCATTTCGTCATAACTACTCTTTTTCTCTAAAACGACATTATACAAACCATACAAATTCTGTAATAACTTCAATTCCTTTTTAATTTTTGCCAATACTGGGAATTGAGTAACCGGTAAACAGAATAATTCTTCACCAGCAGAATAAGTTTCCCATTTTCTGTTTAATTCATCAAATGAACGTTGGAAGACATTTAATCTTTCAGTAGCAGTCTTTGGTGGAATATTTCCAACCATAGGACCATTTTCTTCATATTCTACACTGAATTCCTTAACATCTTGTGAAAACTTTTGCATAGCTGTCAATAAATCAGCCTTAAATACTGGTTGAATAGTACATAGATTAGTTTGAACCTCAATAACTAATTGCTTCAATTTTTTCCAACTGTAACGTAATGAATCTACCATTTCAGTTTCTTCTTTAGTAACTTCTACTCCATGTTTTGTTAATAAAAGATACGACTCTTCAATTGGAGCAACCTTCATATCAATATCAACTTCTGTTTCTCTAATAGTACTTAAAGTGGCTACTGCCATACGAAGATCATCAATATCACTAATCTTTCTACTAAGTCTCATTGACTTATTATCAATATATTCCATTAAATCTTCCATATCTTTTTTAACTTTTTTATTCAAATAAACACCATATTGAAGTTTCCAATCTTTTGTTTCGGTTAATAATGCTGTTTTCAATGGTTCTGTAGAAATAAGTAGAGGTCCAATTTGAGTAGTATTTTCAATACCAGAAATTTCTATTTCAATACTTTCATATTTATTTATTTTCTGTTCAAAATCATCGCTTGTTGGATTCTTTGATAAGAAATCTTGAATGGTTTCAACTTTGTTATCATTCCATAAGAAATCATATTTATTAAACTTTTCTCTATAAGTTTCAATATCTTTTTTAAGTGAGGTAGAAATAGAACTTATTGCCATAGTAACTTTAAGAATATCCTTATTATTTGGAATTTGATTAATAAATTCAAAGTTATTATGACCTACAATGTTTTCTTCTTGTGGATTGTAACAAGATTTCCATGAATAGTTAATTTTCTTGGAAACTTCTACAATCATGGTAGCAACACGGTTTAATGAAGCTTGAATATCTTCTAATTTTGGTTGAATAACCACATTTGGAATATTTAACATTAATTCCGATTTGAAGAATGGATTTTGAGATGTGATTACTTTACTGTATTGATTATTAGAATAATTTCCTAATCTTGAACGTAATAAATCAAGAGAACCTTTGGTACATGATATTAAAGCTTCAATATTTTTTTCATAGAAATGACGATAAACATTTTCATATGCTAAACCTAATTCTGGATTATTTTCAATAACAATGTCCTTATTGAGTTCACCAATTAAATCTCTTGTAGCACTTTCAACTAAATCACTCTTTGTTTTAATAATACTAGTAACTGCAGCACATCTTGTTTCCGTATTATTAATAAATATATCAACCGTCCATTGTTGATTTTCTTCAGGTACCTGACATAAAGCTAATCTTGAAATAGCTTGTAAACTTTTATTTATACGGAATTCAATAATATCATTCAACATATCAACTAAATCTGACAATTTATTTAATTGATTATTACAATTATCAATATATAATTCTAAATTTAATGAAGTCCTATTATAAGTAATTTTAAAAGTTATAATCAACGAATAATAAAAAAAAGTATATAATTATTAAAAATTAATTTAGAAATTTATTAATAAAATAATATAATTTAATATTTAATTTAAAAAAAAAAAAAAAAAAAAAAATTGAAAAAAAAAAATTTTATTTTTATAATATGTAATTTTATTTTAATTTACCATGTCAATGCGGTTAAACCAGGATGTAAAGTTTTATCTAACTGATCTAGATGTTGGACCATAGCTTTTCTTAATATTTCCGGAATCTTTTTAATAACTTGACCCTTTCTTTCTAAAATTTCTTGAAGCTTAACATATAAATCTTTATAATAAATTTCTTTCAAACAAATATTTTTAATGGATTCTGGAACTTCAAGATTTAATCTTTTCATTGTTTTAGCTTCTTTAATTAATTGAGTAACCTGAGGATCAAAGTTAATAAATATATTACCACGGGAATCTGATACAAGTAATGTAGCTTGTAAACCAGTTTTAGCTTGATCTACAACTGAATACCAAGATCTATACCATAAAATTTCAAATTCAATTAAAGCTCCTGCTAATCTATTATAATTACGAATATGTTTTTTAGATTCTGGTAAATCAAGAATTGATGTATATTTACTAAATTGTCTCATAGGATTTTCGATTCTTCTATATAATTGTCTTGACCATAAAATAGCACCAGCAACAGGTGGGGTATTTCTTGGAATAGGTGGATTATCTTTGTATTTTTGATATAATTTTCTAACACCTTCTAAATCTTTTCTTGTATAATGTGCAAATATGGCATGATATTTTGATTCAAGATCTAGTTGTATTCCTTTAATTTGATTAAACTTCAAAATTAAATCAAGTGATTGTTCTGTAGATGTAATATGTTCGAATGATGAATCTATAAAGTTTTGTAAAGTTCCTTCGAGATCTGATATTTGTTTTCTGAAACTTTGATAATCAGAGTCATATTCCTACATATAATGAAAATTTAAAGGATATTAATAAAAAACAAACCAATATTAAAAATAAAAATGAAATTTTATAATTAATAATTAAAAGGAAAAGAAAAGAAAAAAAGTTTCTATAGTTTTTGTCTTTATTAATAATTAATTTTTTTATTATTTTTATTATTTACCATTTTTCTATGATCCAAAATATCGTATGGTTTTCTTTGCATTTGACCCATAATATTAGTGAATCTTTTAATTATATTTTCTAATCCTTCAATTCTTAAACTTTCTAAAAATGAAAATTTTTCTATTATATTGAACATATCAATAATCTTTTGAATACGCTTACAGAAAGCGTCAAATTTACCAAAAATGTACATTTCACTAAAATCAAATTGCTTTTCATTTGGAGTTTCTTGTAATTTTTTCTATTATTTTTTTTTAAATAAATAGTTAATTAATGTTCATATATATATATTTATTTATTTAATTGATTGCTATTATATTAAAATTTATATTAAATTTAAATTATTACCTTTGTTTCATGGAAGTATTTTTGGTAAGCTTCATCTAATTTTACACATTCTTTTAATTTTTTTACTAATGAAGTTCTTTCTTGATCCCAAACTTTTGATCCATCCTATTATTAATTTTTTAATATTAATTTATAAGGTATTAGTTTTTTTTTTGTATATATGTTAAACTAATTTCCAATATTATTATTATTTATTTTAAATAATATTTACCTTGTATATATATTCTTTACAACTATTAATCATTTGATTAGTAACTTTTACAAAAAGAGATGTCATTCTTTCGGAAGTATTGTAATAACGTGAAATACTGGATTTATATAAGTTTTAAAATAATAAAAATTTTAATTTATTTTGAACAAAAAATTTTAAAATATTAGCAATTATTAAAACTATAAAAATATATATATATATATATATATATTTATTTAAAATTAAATGATAATATACCAGTAAATCATCTTGATAGCATTGATTAAACCAGGAATTGATGGTATCATACCAACTGGGTCACTTCTATATAATGGTTCACAAAATCTTTCAAGGGTATATAAATATTTAACATTATCCTAAAAATTAAATTAATTTATTATTAATAATAATTAATTTTAAATTATTTTTTTTTTCCATTTACTTCAATATTTAATTTATTATTTAATATTCCTTTAAATAGCACATATGATTTAATTTATATTACTTTTGATTCATTTGCTGCGTCAGTGACTCTATTATCTAATTCCTTCCATGTTTTTAATAAATTTCTTGATTTACAAGCATTTAATATACCAATTACTTTTTTACATGTTGAACTCTTTAATTGATCTGTAATACTATTAAATTTTACCATTCTTGCTTTCCAATGAGCAAGTTCTGCATTTGGACCAATATCATCTGCTTCTTTTCTCATTTGTTCACTTTCAGCTAAAACTTGTTCAATTTGTTTACACCATTCTGACACAAGTTCTATATTTCATAAATAAATAAAAAAGAAGAATTATTCATAAAAAATTAACACATATATTTAATTAAGTATATAAGAATTTATGAAAAGACAATAAGTAAAAAAAAAAATTATATAAATATAAATTTATTACCTTCTAAAACTTTTAACATTTCTGGATTATGAATAGCATTTGCATAATCTGATGGTTTTTCAATATTTGATAAATCTATAGTACATTTTTTTAATTGTACACTTCCACGTAAACTGATCATTGCTACATCAAGATCCGTAACAAAATTATCTAAAACTTCCATAAATTCAGATACACATTCCTCCTTATGAGTATTTAAATTTCCCCAATTTTCCTTTTATATATATATATATAGAGTTATATTATTAATATCAATTATATATCATTTATTTATAAAATTTTAATTAAGATATTACAATATTAAACAATAAATATTAAATTCAATATTAATAGTAATATCTATTTATATTTATATATTAGTTTTTATAATATTTACTTGTGCTTTTAAAGCTGGCATAATAATATGTTTAACCATTGTTGATAATGAAGGTAAAATACTTGCTGATAGTTTTCCAAAGTATACTTCTTGATTTATATTTTGTTGGGTCAAAGCTTTATTTGTTAACCTTATAAAGTAAATACCTTCACCTGTAAATTTTACGTCCGAACCATTTGATACTACAATACCTTCTGTAGAACTATCTTCTTCATCCTTAAAAATAAATAATATATAAATTTATTTATTGATTAATTATAATTTTATAATATTAATAAAAAAAATTCCCGATATTTAAAAATTATTAATTTGGTTTTAACATTTTTTATAATATTTATTAAGAAAAAAAAAATAATAATATATATAATATTTTATTTTAATTATCTATATTTTATTTATATATATATATATATTTGTAATATTACTTTTGGTTGCCAAAATAATAATAATTTTTTAATTCCATTTTCGGAAAAAAATGAATTCATCAAGTCTATCTGTGAGGATGAAACTTGCATCAATGAATTTTCTAATTGGTTCTCATTTTTATCTTCTAATATTATTGCAAATTTTTCTAATAAGTATCTATGACGGGAATCAAGAATGATTTCCCTTTTCTCATAACTTGATGTATTTTCTACATTTTTCTTTTTACCATTCAATGATAAACCAATATTTCCAAAACTTTGATTAAAAGCCTTTTTAACCATTATATTAAATTATACTATGATAATAGTTGATTATTAAAAGAAAAATACAAAAATGAAATAGAATGAAAAATAATTGAGGTAATTATATAATGAATTATTTTTCTTCGTATAATAGAAGAAAAAGAATTTATCGCAATATTGTAAATATTTATTGTTTTATGACTATATTGCTTTCATGTAATTATAGAAAAAAGTAAAAAAAAATATATATATATGGAAAGTAAAAATATTATCTACAAAAATAATATTCAACTTCTAAAAGTTGAATAATATTTAAAAAAAAATATATATATATAAATATTCGATTATCTATATAGATAGTTTATAATTTATAATTATAAATCTATTCTATATTTAATCAAATATCTTTATCTAATAGTATTTTTTTTTTTTTAATATTCTCTATAAAGTATATTTATGAATAAAGAGGTCTATAAAAATAATAAAACGTAAAAAAGTAAAATTTTTTAAATAATTTATTAATACTTCGCTTTTTTTTTTTTTTTTTTTCAAAAAAATTTTAATTTCAAAAATAGAAATTAATAAGTTTATTTAATATATATTGGAGAATAAGTTTCAATCATAATTAATAATTAAATAACACATAATAAGAAATATTAATAAAAGAGTACAAATAGCATCAAATAATATATGCTTATATGCTTATGTAATATACATATTATAAAATTATAATACCTATAACTTAATAATAATATTTCAAAATAGTTTATTTGTGGTTTTGTTTTTTAACAATTATTAATTATTAATTATTAATTGAATATAAATACGATAATAAAAATAAAAATACGAAATAGTAAAAAAAAATTATTATATCGGAGTTTAATCACATTATAATATGTTTATTTTTTTAAAAAAAAAAACTTTATTATATATCCTTTTTTTTCTCTTTTTTTTTTTTTAAAAAATTTTTATTATTATTTTGAGACAATTTATATTACTATTATTATTATTATTATTATATAATATAATATATATACAATGTTTCGATAAAACAAAAAATTCCAATACCATTATCTTAATTATTACTACTACTATTATTACTACTATTATTATTACTACTATTATTATTATTTATTATTATTATTAATTATTAATTATTTATTATTTAAAATTTATTATTTATTATTTATTATTTATTATTTAAAATTATTATTTATTATTTATTATTTATTATTTATTATTTATTATTTATTATTTATTATTTATTATTTATTATTTATTATTTATTATTTATTATTTATTATTTATTATTTATTATTTATTATTTATTATTTATTATTTATTATTTATTATTTATTATTTATTATTTATTATTTATTATTTATTATTTATTATTTATTATTTATTATTTATTATTTATTATTTATTATTTATTATTTATTATTTATTATTTATTATTTATTATTTATTATTTATTATTAATTATTTATTATTAATTATTTATTATTAATTATTTATTATTAATTATTTATTATTTATAAAAAATATTTTAATTTTAAGATGATGTCATGTGTTTACATTAAATTTATAAAAATTCATTTATTTATACTATATTTATTAAGATTTATATTAAATCATAAATAATATAGATATATACTTTATAATATATATTATTTATTATTATTTATTTATATTAGTATAATTAATTATTAATTATTATTTATTATGCCATGTTGGTCCAGTCGGTTAGGACGATACAGGTTACTGTAGAGGGCGGGGTTCGAATCCTCGGCATGGCACCAAATAATCGGATGAGGTTTCTATCCTGGGATATCATGAGACCACACGTGATGTCTATAAGGCTTTCCCTCAGATGATTATTTCACCCAACCATGATACTACGCTTTGAATTGAAGCATAGACCTTGATGATTGTAAAATTTCCAATCGCCAATGATTACACCCACTAGGGAGGAGTTAATGGTTCCGTTCTGATGCTCGTGGTCATTAGAGATATATGTAGGAACGTTAGGAATGCATCTCCGGGCAGTGTGTAACGACGATTGAGAGCGGCGAAGCTGATACAGTATGCCAATAACTCATCACCTTACAGTTAATTAATAACTGTATGGCCATATGGGAGATGGGTACCCATTATGTGCAAGTCTATGTTTTTTTTTTTTTTTTTTATTATTTATTATTAATTATTATTATTAATAAAGGATTAATATACTTAAATTTTAGGTTGATATAAAACAAATATGTGTAGTAACATATTTGTATATTTAATAATAATTATTAAATAATTTATATCTTTTTGATAATAATTATTTTATTTTATTTTATTTCAATATGTATTATTATAATTATAATAATTATAATACTTTAATTCATATAAAATTTATATATTTCTATATATTAGAATATATAATTAATATATTACCTATTTCTTATAAATAGATTAGATTATTTATATTAGAAATACAGAACTCTCTTGTAAATTTTTAGGAATTAGAATTATTATTTTAATTGTACGAATATTATAATTTTTATTAATAAAATTTACTAAACTACCATTATTTAAAACTCACTGCTTGTAAATTATTGCACATAAAAGTCCCTCATATCAATTATAAAGATTCCTAATAACTACTCGTCTTGATTGTAGTTTAGAGAAGACCCTTGGTTAATTGGGTTTTATAAATTAAAATATATTAATAAAGGTTAATTAAATATAACGATACTATTAAAAATTAGTAGCACATAAAAGTCCCGCATATCAAGGTTAATATCAGGTGATTTACATAAAATTTATAGTATAATCATTCATTTATAAAAATTTTATTTTTTTTTTTTTTTTTTTTTTAGACAGGGAAGAGAATACACTTCCAAAACTTTATTAAATTTTATTTTAAAAAATACATGTAGGTGAAAAGTACATTTGAAATTAAAAATAAAAAATTAAAAAATAAAAAAAATAAAAAAGCTCGAAAATATTATGTATTTCGGCAAGTTGTATTATGCGGGAATTTTTCCCTTCCTAACAAATAAAAAAGAAATAAAACCTAGAAGTAACATCTTTAAAATAGATAGTGTGGTGTCCACTAAACTCTCCCCGGATTCATCATTTATTGAACTACCAGGGCAAGATTCATCCTTCGTAGAAATAGATGACGATCCTGTTATAAAGTTTTGATTTAAAAAATAGATTATAAGTCAAAAATTATAATAACACTAAATAACACAAAAATGTTTTATAAACAAATAAGTTTTATTATATTTAGATTTTAAAATAATCTTTATTAATTATTAGTGTTATTAACAATAAATCGTTAATAACAATTACATCGATTAAAATACATGAAATTTGGTTAACTATTTATATTTTTATCTTATTACATTTAGAATATATAATTCCTATTGAATTATATTATCTAACTATTTATTTAAAAACAATACTAACCTAAACTAATAATAAATAATTAACTATTACTAAATAAAGAGAATTATAATTAATAACTAAAATAAATATAAACAATTTCAATCGAGCTCATTTATTATTTATTTATTATTTAAATATTATTAATAAATTCTTATTATATTTTCTATTTAAAATTAATATAAAAGTTGTCATAATTATTTAATATGATTTTAGCATAAAATGCCGCAAGTTTCAACATGACTAATTGCATAGTTTCATGTTGTTAATTTATCTTGTAAAAAACCTTAACTCTTATTATTTAAATTAAATTACATAAAAAGAAATGATTTTCAATTACTAGTTTCACAAGAGAAATTTTTAATTTATTAATATGATTGGGAAGAAGTCGAAGTTTTGTTTAAAATTATTTGCAATAATTTTATACACGTGATTTTTAATAGATTTATTTCAATTTTACTTAAATTTATGATTAAATTTAATTAAAATTTATAAAGATATTAATAATATCTTTACACCTGTATTATCATTATGCCTTATCAGTACGACGTCGACGTTCTTGGATAAGTTTGGGATTTTGCAATACCTATCAAATAATAGCTCAAACGAACTACTAATGATAGGTATTGCACTTGTTAAGAATTCCGCCAAGCCCACAATTTTTGGAACAGGTGACTCAGATGAACCTTTAAAAAGTAGTTCATTTAATTGTCTCTGTTCCCCACTATCGAAATGTAGCTCATTTAAAACTAAAGTCCCACCAAGAAGGAACAAGTATATATAATGATTGATATAATCTTCAAAATTAGAAATAGAGTCATAGGAAGAAAGAGGATTAAACGCTCTAATCTTCCTAAGGAATAAAACATAGAGATCATCGATGAAATTTAAAGAATTCCATCTAAGAGATGCAAGAGCATCGCATTTAAAAATCCAATGTTCAAAAGATTGTTTATCTTCGCCACAACAGGGGCAAGACTTGGGACAATCTTCTGAAACTCTACCCATTCTAATAGCAATAGTAGTATTGTATTTATAACCACAGCGTAAACGTATAATCCACGAAAACCCTAAGTTGAATTGGGGATATTTTAAGCTAAGCATAATTATAGCTTTATTGTTTGAGAACTTATTACAATCGTAATTTTGACCTTTAATACCTTGAAATTTGGAAACTGATTTCCAGTAACGTTCTAAAATATCGTTATATTTTTCACATTTATATTTTTTGATTTTTTTATACAGTGTTCTTGATTCTTTAGTCCAGGAATAATGATGCATTTTGGGAATAGATTTAATAAGATCCTTTATAATACAGTTTGATTTACTCCATTTTGCAAAAGATTTAATCTGTAAGGCTGCGCAGACACCAGCAATAGGAGGAATGCTTAGATCTCGAGATAAAGCATAAGTACTCATAGTAGAATTATGTCTAATATAGTCATTGTCTTCTGAACTTGTTTTAAAGAAGGAGCCGATACACCAAAATAGACCAGTATTAATTAATGTTTGAATTCTGGCCGTTCTAGATTTGTTTGAACCAAGTAAAGGAGAATAATAAATTACTTTACTAATAACAAAGGATTGAAGAACTTTTTTCTTGTATGCAATAGGGATAAGTTTATTTGAGAAGAAATGTGTAAATGAAAGAAGGGATTTTCTAACTTTAAAATGCATGTGACATATAATGTGTTCTAGTAAGAGATCATCAGAAAAAGGAATACCAAGATAAATATAACTAGAAACTTTAGGAATAGCATTCATTCCTAAATAGAAGGTTGGGTCACTATAGTTTGGAGGAGATTGGAAGTTCATTGGTTTTATAACCATAGTTGCACATTTTTCAATACCAAAAGTCATTTCATTTAAATTAGCCCATCTATGTACCTTTTTTAGTAATTTTTCTAAATTTTTTGCACTTGGAGCAATGAGAACAACATCATCAGCAAAGAATCCACCACAACACTTTTTTCTTCCAATATTAACACCATACTTTTCACAGTCATTTAATATATCATTGATGAATAAATTGAATAAGATCGGAGATAATGGACAACCTTGACGAACACCTCTTTTAATAGGAAATTCATTTGATAACATTGAAGCAAATCGAGCACGAGCTTTAGATGAAGTATATAAATTACACAGAAAATCAAAACATTTACCACGTACTCCATAACGATATAATTTAGTAAGAATGTTAAAAATAGGAACTGAATCATAAGCTTTTTTAAGATCTAAAAAGGCTAAATATGTGAATTTTCCTTGAAATTTTCTTCTTTGGCAAATTTCTCTAATTGAAATGAATAAACTAATGCATTCTTCACGGTTGCGAAAACCAAATTGTTCAGGTCTAATGAAATTGTGTGAGAGTGAGTAAGTAGATATTCTATCTGTTATAATTTTTGAAATGATTTTCCGTCCAACATTAATGAGAGAAATACCTCGATAATTACTACAATCTGATAGGTCACCTTTCTTAGGGATTGATACAATAGAAGCTGAGTTCCATTTTTTAGGAAAAGACCCATTCCATATTTTATTAAAAATCAATTTAAGACACTTTCCAGCAGCAGGATGTGTTTCTAGTAATTCTTCATTGCAAAACAGAGCTTTGTAGAATTCAATCGGGATACCATCGGGGCCGGGTGCTTTGTTGTTTTTCATAGATGAAATAGTTTTTTTAATATCGTCAATCGTAATAGGATCGTTGATATTCCAAGTAGAGGATCTAAGACTAATATTCCTTAAAGCATGAATCCAGAAGTTACGATTAAGACTGTGACCTGAGGGATCAGAAGCTAGATCTTTATAATATTCAGCCCATAAATCTAATTGTTTAGTAGGAGAGATAATATCTTGACCAAATTTAGATTTTATGCAAGTAGGGGAGGTAGATGAATACGATGGTTTAGCCATTTTTTTTAAACATCTCCATCCATTTTTGAAATCTTTATTCAAAAAATAATTACCAATTTATACTATATTAGCTTTAAATCTAGCAGAACGAAATTTGCTCTTTGTTTTCTTGATTAATTTGCAAAGTTTTTCATATTTATTAAATTGTTCAAGGTAATTATCAACATTTTCACAGTTTAATATTTCGAAATGCAATATGTTTTTCATGAGACAGTTTTTTAATGTAATAAGGACAGTGAAAAGCAGAGCCCTTTAAATTTGTTGGAATGAAAGCCTTAATATCCTTCCCGATATTATTTGCTGTATTGATAAATTTTTCTACCATTTCATCAGCCGTGAGCGAATTGTAATGAGAATCGAGGTCATTTGCTAAGATTGAAAAATAATTATGTGATAAAATATCTGTATTTTTTGTTTTACAAATATGTGTAGACCATTTAGAAACTTTAGCAGGCTGCTGCATTTGACAGAGTTCATTATCCATTACCGTTAACATTTCAAGGTTTTGAGGATGAAATGGATAGTATAGCAGTAGTAGAAAAATTAGAAAAAGAAATTGAAAATTTAAAAAATGAAAAAGATAATAATATTAATGAAATCTCAAAGGTTTAAATCAATTTTTTAAATTAAAAATTATTATATATATTTTTATATAGAATTTTTTATATCATAACGTATAACTCATTCTAATTAATAAAAAAATTTAATAAGCTTCTTCGAGAAAATGATAAATTAAAATATGAAGTAAAACAATTACAAGATCTAAAGTATAAATTATATATATTATGCTAATATATTAAAATTCAATTTAATTTTATAATATCTCGATCATTATATTAATTTATACATGTATTTTGTTATTTTAAAAAAAAAAATAAAATAAAAATTTTATAACATATTTTTTTTTTATACTAGGAATAAACTTTATTTAATAGTGTTTATTAAAAAAAAATATGAAAATATTTATATTATATAACAAAACTATTATTGTTATTTAGTATTATTATTAATATTAATATTTATTTATTACGATATATTTATTTATAATTATATATTTATTACTATTTATTTATTTATTATTTATTCAATTAATATAATTAAATTATTTTATAAATTTATTTATTTATTTATTTATTTATTATATTATATATATTTATTTACATTAGCTATAATTAGTATTAATAATTTATCATTTATAAAAATAATTGTTTCTTTATTATTATCATATATTTTTGATTAATGTTATTTACAACTGAAATAATTACATTTAAATTTTTTCTATAATTCATATATTTCTATTAATTATGTTACAATTTACATTCATATAAAAAACTATATATCAAAAAAAAAAAAAAAATCTATAAACATATATAAATAATTATATTTACATAATATATAAAATGATGTATATATTATAATAATAAAAAATTTTATCTAACATATATTTTAAAGAATAATATTTTCTTATAATAATTATTTGAAATGGGTATACTATTTATATATCTTCTTTAATATATTTAATTTCAATTCTATATAATTTATTTTTCTAAATTTCATCTTGTGTATCCTTAAGATACTTCTGAATAGCTTCTAATCTAGCATCAATATCTTGAGATTTTATTTTTTTTTTTTAATATAAAAATAATTTTTTATCTTTTAGTAATTACTTTTATTACAAAATAAATATATATATTATAATATTTAACTATATATCATTTTTATATAAATGTATTTACCGTTTATATTATATGAATTTTCCCATTGATTATCTTTTTCTGTAATTATGGCCTCATTTAAATTATAGTTTTCTAGTTTTATTTATTATGAAAAATTAGTAATTAACTAAAATTTATTAATTGTAAATTTTTAATTTTATATATATATATATTTTTACCTGTTTTTACTTCATCTTCGAAGTTACTATCATACACTATATTTATGATTATTATTATTATTATTTATTAATTTATTTATTTATTTATTTATTATTTTTTTATTATTAATATATTATTAAAATAAAATCATATATATTACGATATTGAGATTCATTATCAATTGAATTAGGTCTAAAAGGTTTATTATCATATAAATTATTCTTCAATGAAATTTTTTCTTTTAATTTTGTCTTCAATTTACTAGTTTTACCATTTAAGGCTTTATTTGTTTTTGAGGAAGAAATAAAACTATTTGAATCATATCCTAATCTATTTCGTTGAGATATCTTTGAATTTGAATAATTTTTAGGAATATTAATATAGGATATATTAGTTTTAGATATTTTTCTTCCTAATGAATTATCTCTAGTATTTTTAATATTTGTTAATGAGGAATCTCTTGAATTAATTACTCTTGATGCTGACCTTTTAATAGTTGAACTTTGTGAAATTTTTGATACTGAACTATTCCTAGAAATTTTTGAAGCACTATTTCTCATTGTTGAGGAACTCCTGTTATATCTTGAACCATAAAGATTTGCTTCAGAATTCATCTTCTTTTTCGCCATAGTATTTCTATCTATAGATTTTGATCTTGATACATACAATGAGCCTGAACTATAACTTGATTTTAAATTATTTTTACTTAAGCTTCTGCTTGATGAAGCATTTGATATCACTCCAAGTGAATTATTTCTTGAAAATCTTGATTTTGATATTTCACGACTATTTATAATATTTAAAAATTAATATTATTAAAAAATTTAATTTTTTTGATTTTTTTTTTAAATTTATTATAATTAATATTATTATTTTAATGTATATATTTAAATTTAAATTTTAATTTTAAACTATTTATTTATTATTTTTTTTTATTTCTTTACCTTCTGGCTCTTCTTTCTTCTAATTTTTGTTCTCTTTCTCTCACGTATCTAATATATCATAAAATTTAGATATTTATATATTAATGAATTAATATATATATATATGTATGTATATATATTTTATTTTCCTTATTAATATTTTTATATATAATAATTACGCTGTTGGATCAAAACGCTTAAAAGATGATACAGAACTATTTCTACTAACTTTACTTGTACTCCCTTTTATTAAAAATTTAAATATTAAATATTAAAATTATTAAATATTTTATTATTTATTAATTTATATATATTTTATTGTATTTATATATTTACTTTTATTCTTATCTCTCATTAAATATGATGGTTTTAATGGTTTTGACTTAATAATATTATATCCTGATGGTTTATTATAACCTGAAGATTTCACTTCCCTTTAACAAATTAAATAAAAATTAAATAATTTTTTAGAAAAAAATAATAAATATTATAAAAGCAAAATTATGTTATTAATAATAATTTTAATTATCCAATATTAATATTTACTTATTAATAGAAGGTATTGATGTAGATCTTTGCTTTGTAAGAGATGTTGATCTCTGTTTGGAAAGAGATTTTGATGATATTTCATTTGAGAAATTTTGTTTTCTAATTTGTAAATTTTTTACTTTTTTCTTTAATTCATCAATTTCATTATTTTTCTCCTTAAGTTCTTTTTCTAATTTTTTCTTATCCTTTTCATATTTTGTCTATTTAATTAAAATATATATATATATATATATATATAAATTTTTAATACAAAGATTTATTTTTCTTCTAAGAAAGAATAAATCATAATAATATTTATTTGTAAACATACAAATGCTTTTAAAACATATTTTTGTAAGGTCACTAATTTGTCCTTCATTAAACTTTGCATCTAAATAATATTATAAAATAAATAATATAATTTAATAAAAAGATTAAATAATTATTATTATATATACAAAAGTAAAAAAAAAAAAAAAAAAAAAAATAATAATAATAATAATAATATTTAAATTCTTACTTTTTTCTGTTTATAAAGCTTTAATATAACATCAAATTCTTTATTAACAAATTTAGATACTCTATTTAAATTAAATTCTATTTTTTCTTCAAATGCATTGTTAAAGACTGTTAATGTTGAACCTTGACTTTTATTTTTATTTTTTTTAAAATAACAAAATACATGTATAAATTAATATAATGATCGAGATATTATAAAATTAAATTGAATTTTAATATATTAGCATAATATATATAATTTATACTTTAGATCTTGTAATTGTTTTACTTCATATTTTAATTTATCATTTTCTCGAAGAAGCTTATTAAATTTTTTTATTAATTAGAATGAGTTATACGTTATGATATAAAAAATTCTATATAAAAATATATATAATAATTTTTAATTTAAAAAATTGATTTAAACCTTTGAGATTTCATTAATATTATTATCTTTTTCATTTTTTAAATTTTCAATTTCTTTTTCTAATTTTTCTACTACTGCTATACTATCCATTTCATCCTCAAAACCTTGAAATGTTAACGGTAATGGATAATGAACTCTTTAAAATAATAATAATGATAATAATAATAATTATAATAATAATAAAATTAAAAAATAAAAAAATTATATTAAATATTTATATACATAATGATAAATTTATATTAAAAATAATATGAAATTTAATTATTATAATATATTTATAAATATAATTTATAAATATTTTTCTTTTATATTTTTTATATATATATACATATACCTGTCAAATGCAGCAGAATAGGTTAAAATTAAAAATAATTTTTTTCTTGAAGATTTATTACTTCTATTGCTATCCGCTGTACCAATTCTCTCATTCTCATCACTATTTTCTTTTAATTTCTGTACATCTTCTAATGTTAATAAATCCAGTGCAACAGTTTTAGAGCTCTATTATTTATTATGTCATCAATATAAAAAAAAAAAATTAATTATATGGTTTCAATTTTTTATAAATAAAATATGTTTAAAAAAAAAGTTAATTTATTTCATATATTATATCATATTGTATTATAATATTAACCATTTTAATTGCCGAAAAAAGCATTTCAATAAATATGGAAAACTTTTTAAAGTTTCCTGTTTTCTTAGTAATTTCCTCAACATCTTAAAAAATAAATATATATATATATGTGTGTATATATTTATTTATTTATTATTATTATTATTATATTATTATTATTATTAGTAGTAGTAGTAGTTATGATTGCTATTTTTAAATAATTATTAATTTAATTTTCACTTTTTTATTAATAAATTAATAAATATTATTATATAATTAAATATATTTAATTAAAATTAATTAAATTATTACAATTATTAGTATATTTCCCTTTCCATATTTCATTAGTGGATTCTTTTGTAATACTAATAACTAATGATTCATTTGACGACAGTCCTCCATCTTTTGATAGCAATGCATAAGCATTCAATATATATTCCTCATTTTTAAAAGTTATTAAAACTTTTTCATTTAAATCGAAAGTATCCTCGTCGTTTTGTATCATATATGATAATATTTATTTGGTAAAACAAAGAAAAATGAAAGAAGAAAAAAAAAAAAAAGAAATTTAAAATTAAAGTAAAAAACTCCAATACAATAATTTCCCAAAATGAACTTTTACAATTGATATTACTTGATTTATTATTATTATTATTATTATTATTATTATATATATTTATATTAAATTTCAAAAAAATAACCCGACTTTTCCAAATAATTCTTATTATCTCAAAAATATACACATATATTATATATTAAAAGAAAATATATGTATATATTTTTTTATTTTTTCTTAAATGAAATTTAAATTTAAAAGAAAAATGTTAATAATTATACTATAACTATACAACAAAAAAGTTATAATTGAATTAATAGTTTTATTAAATTTTATTTTTCAATAATAAAATTTCCTATTTTATTTTCTTTTTAATATAATATAAAAGATTTTGTATATTTCATATATGAAATATACATATTTAATATTAAAAATTGACAGTTTCCATAGTATATGTATATAATAATACTAATAATAATAATTATTATTACTATAATAATTATATAATATTTTATAATATTTTTTGTTTTGTTTATTTTTTTTTTTTTTTTTAAAAAAAAATAATAATAATAAAATAAAATAAAACTAATAATATATATAATACATATAATAAAATATATTTGTATATATAAATTTTATTTATATAATTCAAAAATTTAAAAAAATTTAATTTTGATTAAATTCTGTTATTATCAAATATTATTTAATATAAATATTGAAATTTTATATATATATATAAGAACATTATTACATATAACAAATCAATATACATACTTAATACTATAATTTTTATATTATTATTATACAATTATTTAAAAAAAAAAAACCCGAAGAAAAAAAAAATACTTTATTACAAATAAAAAAGATAAAAAAAAAAAAAAAATAATAATAATAATAATAATAATAAATGTATAATTTGTATATTTAAAAAATAAATAAGAATTCAAACATTAAAATATTATAAAAATTATAGAACATTAAATATATTAAATATATATATATATATAAAAGTATTCAAGAAAAAAAAATTTACAAGGAATATTAAAATAATACTAAAATATTCAATATAATTAATATTTTAGTTTTATATGAAATGACAATAAACTTTTTTTTTTTTTTTAAAAAAAAAATCATTTATATATAAATAGCATTAATAATATTACAAAATTATTATTATTTTTGTTTTTCAAATAAAAAATGTCTATTTTTGATAATTTCCTATAAGTTAATCATCTTCGAATTTGCTAGCTATCATTATTAATATTACAAACATTAAAAAGTTTCAATATTACTATAAACATATTTTATGTATCACAATATTACTATATTCAAAATTTTATTAACCTAATCATATTATTAATTAATATTTTAGGTGTGACAATAAAATTTAAAAATATGTACCATAATAAAGTATTTTATGGAAGCATTACATAATATATCAATATTTTTTTTTTTTTTTTAAAAAAGATAAAAATTAACATCTCAATAAAGTTCATTAAATTATTTCATATATTGAAATTTATAATAATGAAGTAACTAATATCTATATATTAATATTATATAGAATAATAATAATTATAAATAATATTAATAAACAATAATAATAAATATAATAAATAAAGTGAAAATTTTTATAATTTTTAAATTTTTTATTTAGAAATTTCAATTATATATATATATATATATATTTTATTAAGTTTTGTTTAAATATATCACTTATTAATTTTTATTATAACTATTAGAACGTTAATTTTATTTCCTAAATGATTAAATTGAATATCTATTTTTCATTAGATAATAATTATTTATTTTATAGATTTATAGTTAAATAAATCTATTATTAATATGTTGTAAAATTAATTTTTTTTGAGCGATAATACTAAATATTGTTATAATTATTTAATTATTATTTATAATACACATATAATTTCTGGATTAACCCGTGACCATCTCCTGAATTTAAATGGGGCGATTTTTATCTTTCCAGAGCGTTTTTCTCTATAAATGAAGTTAGTGTTCGCTCTCCATGATAAGTGATCCTGTTGTTAGACTATATAATTGCTTGTGAGAGAGTATTTGATCTGTGAGAGGATTTGTGTAGTTGTTCCTCCCTCTATGATGATCCATGAAATCACTGAAAAGTAGCCCGTTGTAAAAGGCGGCGTAGAGTGAATGTCTTTCATATTAGTTTTGCTTAGAGAAAGACGTCGACAAAGAATTTAATGAGAGTCTGATACGTTTAAGAGAGAGACTGGAAGCCCTATTGCCAAATTTGATTGTAATATATGTATATGATGCTTTGAATACATGAAGCATTATTTAATTCTTTTATATTAATTGTATTTACAAACAAATAAATAGTAATATCAAAATGTAAATATAAGTATAAATATTTACGCATTTCAAATTATAATCTATTCTAACAGTTTACATTTCATTATAATTATCACGTTAAGTTATAAACACTAATACAGAATAAGAAGTTTTAAGTTATAATATTTAATATTAAAAAATCATACAGATTTTTATTTTTATTATTATTATTATTAATTATCTTTTTTGTATTATTTTTGAATTGAAATCTTTTGATATTTTCATTAAATTTATAAAAAAGGAAATATCTATTTAAATGAACTATTAAAAATAATTAATAATTATAATATTATTATATCAAAATTAAAAATTGCTATTAAAATAAAATAATTCTATTTTTCTTTTTTATTGGATAGAAAATATTATTTAAATCAAAGTTTATAGTATTAACTTTTTTTTCTTCATATTTCTTTGTTATAAACTACAATTTCATTATTACATTTATCCATTATATATTATTAAATAATGATTTTATTGTATTTCAATTTTTGTTTTTAATATAAATAAAATTTTTATTTAATGAATTATATATTAAATATTTCTAGTTTAAAAAAAAATTTTTTTTTATAATCTTTTTTTTTTTCATACTAAACAATGGTTAGTTATTGATATTCATATTATTAATAATTATATCATCATCATATTATTAAATTTCTTTAATTAATCATTAATAATAAACTATTTAAAACTTCAAAAAGAAAATTATTTTATCTTTCTTTTTTTTCCAACTAAATAATAGTGGTGTTAATATATTAATAATGTTAATATTATTAATAATTGTATCAGTATCATTTAATTATTAAATTTTCTTTAATTAATAATAAACTATTTAGAACTTTAAAAGTATATTACATTTAAAAATTATAAATTAATTTTATAAATTTTATTTATTCTTTTGAAATACTCTCAATTGATTACAATATATATATCCAATATATTATTTATAAAATTAATTAAAAAAAATAAATTTAATTTTTTTAAATTTAATTATTTAAAATTTTTTATTCTTAATAAATTAATTATTCAATAAAAAAAATTATATTAAAAATTTTACTTTATAGAATAAAAAATCATTAATTATATAATAGAAAAATAAAAATTTTACCTTCATACTATGAAATATTTAATGAAATAAAAATTTTGTTATACTAAAATATAAATTTATGTAACTCTTTTTTTTTTTTTTTTTTCTTACAATAATTAATTATTAAAATTAATCGTAAAAAAAAAATGGAAATATATATGGACTTTTTGATTAAATTTCATTAAAAAAGATTTTACCATAAAAAAAAAGAGATTAAAATAAAAAGTATATAAATTTTATAAAACATAAAAAGTATAATATTCTAATATTTTCATTTTTTTTTCTGTAGAAAAAAGAGATTATATATTATATTTTAAAAAGTATGACTTTAATTAATTTTATATAAAAAATTTAAATTTATAAACTAATATATATAAATATTATAACAATATTATATTATGAAATATTATATATTATATAACATTTTATATAATTTATTATATATCAATTATAAGTTTTAATATTTTTTGCTAATTACAATTTATTATTATTTATTATTATTTTTAATATTATTATTTTGGAATTTTAATAAAAAAAATATATTTACACATATATTATTTAATGTATTTTATTTAAAAAAAAAAAAAAAATAAAAATAAAAGGTAAAATAATAAAAAAAATTTTTTTAATTAATATAAAAATTTTAATTTTGACTTTTTTTATATAATTAGTTTAATTTCGATTTATAATATAAAATATATTAATTAAAACTATTTTTTTTAACATTTTGTTTTATTTAAATTTTTAGTTTCAATCAAACTGGTAACTTTTAAATATATTCTTCTTGTTTTTCTTCTTTCTTTCTTTTTTTTTTTTTTTTTTTTTTTTTTTTTTTTTTTTTTTTTTTTTTTTTTCATAAGAATAGAAGTATTTTTACTTGTTGTTTTAATAAAGAAATCAATATTACTTTTCAATTATGTTTTTGGATATTCTATTTTCAAAATTATAATTTTAAGTTTTAATAGAATTGATAATGTAATTTTTTTTGATAGATAATATTATTTCAATAGAGTTCTTTACATTTAATATCATTTTTTTCTTTTCTTATTTTTTTTAATTAAAAAATAAAAGATTATTTAAAACTAGTAGATTAATTCAAAGATATTGAAATGAAACTTAATTTTCTTTAAAAAAAAAAAAAATTAATATTTAATATATAAAGTATAGTAAAATAATAATAAGCAATTATCAAAAATAAAAAGATAATTGAAATAATAATAATAATAATAATTATAATAATAATAATAATAATAATTTAAATAATAATCCATTTTTCTTAAATATAAATTTTAATAATTAAATATTAATAAGAGAAATTACAATACTACTTTTTTTGAGAAGAAATAATAATTTAAGGTAAAAATATATGTAAAATTTTTATATACATTATATACATAAAAATTAGTTATAATAAAAATATATTTATATTGTTAATTTTTTTTGAAAATAAAAATGACGTTAATATTAAATAAAAATATTTATTTTAATTTATATAAATGATATTTATTATATTAATTACATTATATTCAAAAAAAATCATATATATAAAAGATGTTGTTATCACTTTGTACTGGAAAAAAATACAAAAAGAATAGGAATAAATATCATTCTGATGTTGACGATGTTGATGATGAAAATAATATTGCTCCTGTTATATTTCAACAAAAATATATTGATTTACCAATACGTACACATTTTGATAATGAATTAGAAACAAAAAATAAAAAAAAAGGAATTACAATATATGTTGGAGGTCAATTAACACCTGCTATTCCTCCTAATCTAAATTATGTTAATAATAGTTATGATGATGATGATATTAGTTATAACAATAATAAATTTGATATTGATTATGCAGCTATTAATGATGAGGTACCACCAAAAATTAAACCACGAAATGAAAGTTATGGTAAGAGAATTAGGGATACCAATTCTGTAAATTCAATATCATTTTCAGATGTAGATAAGAGTATTCTATCCCATAGACGTTATTCATCTCAAATAAACAGACATTCAGCATCTTCATTAAACACTGAACATCATCGTCGCTACTCAGCTGGTCCGGATAATTCATTTTATGGTAAAGCTTTAGATAATGAACATAGTGGTATTAATTTCTTTGATATAGATGATGTTGTTGCAAATAATACTTCATATGAAACAAATGATGATGTTAGTCAAAATATTTTATTAAAGAGACCAATAGAACAAAGTTTAGCATCTATATCAGAAGAAAATATTATAAATAAAAATATAAATAATAGTAATGAATATGATCACCAACCATCTGCTTATAATTTATCAAATATTAATTATTCTCTAAATGAAATTAAAGAAAATATGAATGTTAATAATAATCCATATAATAATAATAATAATAATAATAATAATAATAATAATAATAATAGTAATGAACTATCAGAAAGAAATTCACAATATTCATCTTCCTCCTCCACATCATCATCAACATCTAATAGTGAATCAATATCAAAAACATATGATACTAATGGAAGTTCACAGTATGAATCTGAAATGGAATCTGGTACAACAACACAATCTGTTACAGAGACTTCAGAAATTTCAGAAAATTCAGAATCAAAAAGGACATCTAAATATAATAGTAAATCAATGAATAAATCCGATGGAAATATGAATAGTGGAATAAATAATGATACTACTTTAAAAGATCCTTCAAATTCAAATTTGGTAAACAGGGAAAGTAACGATGAAATACCAACTTTAACAAATAATAAAGATACAGATATTACAGAAAATGATATTGATACTATGAATTCCATGGAAAAATTACAATATATCGAAAATTCTTATGATAGATTCATGAGTAATACTTTACCATCAGTAGAATATAATAATAAAGAGGAATATACCAATCAAAATAGTAATGTAAAAATAACAGAAGATTTAAATGAATATTCACTACAAGATGAATCTTCATTATTTGATGATGCCCCTCGTGAAATTCGTGCTACCTATCCAATACCTTCACCTAAAAAGAAAATAAAAATATTAATTTTTGGTACAAGAGATTCATGGTATATTCAATATGAAGATGGTAAAGAATCATGGAATAATATACCAACATTTTTACAATGGAGACTTGAGGTAATTAAATTAATTAAATATTAATTTTATTTTTATCAAATATTATGAAATTTATATATATATATATAACTATCTTTCAATTTAATTAATATTATTTTTTAATAATTTAATTTAATATATAATATTTATAATAATAATTCATTAAATTATTTATATACGTCTCTCTTACATATAATATATATATATATATATAAATATAAAGATTCAAAGAAAAATATATCCAAATATACCTGTAACATGGCTTTCCATGAGTAATGATGGTTGGTGTTGGTTTGTAAGATTTGCTGATGGTTCTATTGCTTGGAGAACAACAATTGTTTCTTTACATACACTTTTAGAAAAACATCATACTAAAGGAACTGTATCAAAAGTTACTTTTTGTCGTAATAATGGATGGGTTGTTATTTTCTGTGATGGTCAGGTGGCTTTTAGTGAAATTCCATATTCATTAGAAGCAGAATTAAGTAATTATCCACGATACATAGAAGATGTCACGATTTCTGGAAGAAAAGAATGGGTCATTAGAAGAAATATGATAATTAATAATAATTATGATAATAAGAATCATATGAAATCATATTCCATACAAAGAAATGGTTATTATACTTGGAGTAATGGATTATCTTCCTTTTTACAAGATAATTTAATTCATAGAAATAAGAATATTAAAAATATTGTATTATGTTCTGGAACAAAAAAATCTTATTTCTTACAGTATAATAATTATCATTCAGCATTCCGTCATCATTCCTCTCTTACAGACGAAATTAATGACTTTAAACCAGGAAGGAAACCTTATCTTAATCCATTTACAGTACGTTTTACAACAAGTACTGTTTCTGTTCATATAAAAACTGATACTAATGTTAGAGATCTTGTTCGAGGAGTTCGAAATAAATCAATATCTTTTAATCAATTACCAGAATTAAGAGTAATTCAAGATCCAAGAGATGGTCGTTGGTGGGCTATAGATAATTACTGGCTTTGGGTATTGAAAGAAGCTGGTATTCGTAGAGTAACAGTTAAAATTTTTCCATGGACAAAAGAATTCTTAAGAGGAGTTCGGGGTAAATGGGATGTTACAGTATTAAATGAAGATTATAAACCCTATGACTATTAAAATTAATTTAATAATAATAAATTGTTATTAAAAATATTAAAATTTAACAATTTTTTAAAAACTTTATATTAAAAAATATATATATGTATATTTTCTTTTCATTAGTTTCAAAATATAATATAATTTAATTATTATGATTCAAGGATTTAATATTAAATAACATTAAGATGAACTAATATAAAGTTTTTATTCATATATATTTCACATATTTTAAATAATATTTGTAAATGTATTTAAATATTTTACAATATATATGTATTTATAATACATACAAATTTTGAATGAAAAAGTAGAAAGAAAAGAAAATATTATATATATAATCTAAAATCTCTAAAATCTATTACTATTAATATATATAAATATATATATATATATATATTTTTTTTTTTTTTTCTTTAATTTTTTTTCTTCTTAATATTTTCTAAATAAATCAAAAATATTATATATATATAGATATAAAATAATTTTTTAAATAATATTATATATATATAATATTTTTTTTTAAATAATTATTTTTACTTATCATTAAATATTATCTTTTTTTTTTTATCCGTTTTATCTTTAAATAAAAAATTTTTGATATATATATTAATAAAAGTTTAAATATAAATTATGTATTTTGTTTTTTTTATATAATATTAAAATGTATTACAAGTATTATTTTAAACCTTTTTGAAATATTTATATATATAATAAACCCTAATGTTTAAAAAAAAAAAATATATATATATATAATTACTTTAATAATTACATTATTAAAAATTTTTGTAATTATAAATAAATATTATTTAGTATAATTATGTTGTATAAATTAGATGAAAAAGTTAATAGGTATAAAAGAAATTTAATTTCAAAGAGATAAATAACTTTAAAATGAAAAGAATTTCAGTATATATATTAACTAAATTTAATATATATATCTTTTATATAAAGACTTATCATACCAAAGGTCTCTGGATCGACCCCCGTCAGTATCAAATCTTCACGATTTTTCCCTCTAGTTTTTTCGTGAAAGGATAGGGGTTAAATGATACTCAGGTAGGTATGTTTTCTATATTTCTAACACTTTAAGAATCCCATTGCGTAAGCCTTGTCTGAGAGGATTACAGTGTCCAGCTCCTCTGGGATGGCAAGGAGGTGACCTATAGGGTTCTGCTTTCCCGCGAGGATCATGTAGAGTACTTCTATACTGGAGTTTCTTTTGCGAGCGTCGACGCCGTACCGGTTTGGCAGTTAATCATACATCCATATCAACATATGGGGGAGATATAAGTCTTCAATCTATAAAAAAAAAATCTTTTATATAAATAAAAAAAGATATAAGAAAATTAATTAAAATATGAATAAAATAGGTAAATATATATGAAATTAAGATTATTTTTAATTTTAGATTAATTTTTCATCTCTAAATTGTCGTTCTTACTAAAATTTATTAATTATTGTATTAAAAAATATATAACGTATTATAATAATGTATTAATAATGTAATATGGATAATTCAACAAAACAAAATAATTAAATTAGAATTAAAAAAAAAGCAACTAAAATTAATTAAATATTATATGGAATATAATATATGAACATATAATAAATTATTTTTTATATGAATTTTATATTTCATTAATATATTATAATTTTGATATGTTAAATAATAAATAAAAACTATAATAAATAATAATTTAATATTAAATTGTTTTTATTTAAATTTTAATAATAATATTAATTTTTAAATTTTATTATATTATATTTTTATTTTTTAATTCTTTTATTTTTTTTCTTTATTTTAAATAATATTATTTTATTTAAATAATATTGTTTATTTAGTTTAAAATTTAATACAAAGAAGAAGAAAAAATAAGGTATATATTTGAAAAGCGAACATAAAATTTTTAATTATGATCGTAAAATATTAAGTTCATAAACTTTTAATAATTGATCATGTATAAAGAAAAGAAAACTTTTTTAAATATTATAAATCAAATAAAATAAAATAAAGAAAAAAAGGAAATTTGAATGTGTTAAATTATATATATATATATATATATATATTTATAAAAAAAAGAAAAAAATTGTTTTTATAGTAATATATAGATTCAAATTATATATATATATATGAAAAAAAAAATATTTTGTTAAAAATATATAATTCTTTTTAGAAATAGAAGTTAATATATAAAATAAAAGAAATTTTATAAAATATTAACATTACAAAATATATATACTAAACTTACATATATATAATATTATTATTATTATTTTTTTTTTTAATTTTTATACATATATATTTTATTTAAAAAATTATAATATAACTAAAATGTTGAAACTGAAAAATTTGTTTTATGACATTTTAATTACTCTTCATTCAATAATTATTACAAAAAAATACTATTAACAATATAATATAAAATTTAACAAATGAAATTCAATTATTTGTTTTCAATAATTAAAATAATAAACATAATTTTATTTTTAACCTTTCTTGTAAAAAATTCAATTGCAATAATAATATATATCAATAATTGATAATAATATTAATAATATTATATATATTCCTAAAACAATTTTAAATTAATACTATTAAATATACTATTAAATATATTTCGTACTCGTTGGATTATTTTTTTGTTATATTCGTAATATTGATATATAAAGTAATAATGGTTTTAGAGGCTACCGTATTAGTGTAAGTTAAATATTACTTTAATTTTGGAAATTTTAATTAAAGAAATGAAAAAAAAAGAAAAAAAAAAAAAAATGAAATAATATTAATTGATCATACATTTCAATTAAAATGTTAAAATATTTCTCCAATAAACAATCATTTGATGTTAAATTATTAAATTAATTAACAAATATTAAAAATATTTTCAAAGATATTTTAATTATTAAAGGAATAACAATTAAATAAATAAAAAAAAAAAAAAGAATAAATAAATAAATAATAAATATGAAATTCATAAGAAATCATTTTTATGTATATAACATAATATATGTATAATAAACTTAAATCGGAAAAATATTATATAAAAAAGATATTAATAATTAAAATGAAAGAAATTAATGATTAGAAAAAAAAAAAAAAAAAAAAAAAAAACTATTATTAAGGAATAATGCAGTAATATATTAATTTTAAATTTTAAATATAAAAAATTAGTTTGGATAATTCAGAATGGATGAGAAATGGTGATT
>JACVTC010000002.1:1067500-1122500 GCA_016946835.1 Neocallimastix lanati (nom. inval.) | reverse complement strand
GACATTCTATCCAGATAGATATTGCTTAAATATTACCTTTTTATTTCTATATAATTTCTTTCTATTTAAATATTGTTATAATTTTTATAATTTAATTATTATTATATATTATTGAATTAATTATAATAATTTAATTATTTTTTTAATTTTTTTTTTTTTTTTTTTTTTTAATATTATTTTAATTCTTTTAATTACTTTTTTTTTTTTTTTTTTTTTTTTTTTGTTTGTTTGTTTGTTTGATTAGTATGTATTTAATTTATACATTTAAAATTCTTTTTAATTTAATAATTCTTTTTTAATATTATTTTCTCATTAAGATTCATGTTTTCATTATATTTTGTTAAATAAATATTACTTTTTTTTTTTTTTTTTTTTTTTTTTTGCTTCCAAAATTTCAAAGTAAATTTAATAAAATAAATATGTTTATATATATATTACTAATAATTTAATTTTTTTTATAAAAGTATTAATAAAATAATATAAAGGTTATGTGTTATTATAAATAAAAATAATAAAGAAAAAAAAAAGTTTAATTATTAATTTATCCATTTTTAAAATTGATTAATTTTTATAGTTTTAAATCATAATTTTAATAAATTATATATATATATTAGGTTTAAAATATGGCTAATTATTTATATAATTTAAAAACATTCTAATTTACGAATAAAGGAATAAAAATAAATTATAAAATAAAATAGATAAAAAAAGGAAGAAAAAAAAAAAGAAACGAAAAATCAATATATACTTACTTTTTATATATATACATATATTCAATAATTAATTATTTAAACGATAACCTTGGTTTTGATAACGCAATAGATGTCTATTTGCTTCTAATTGTCTTCTACGTTGATCACCAGTACTGCCTGAAGGTGTATGGGATTTATGTGCTTCCCTTTATTAAAAAAAAAATTTTTTTTTATTAAATTTTAAAAAGAAAAACAAATAATAAAAAAAAAAAAATAAAAATATATATATATATAAATATATAAAGTAGGTTAATAAGATTATTTTCAGGATTAATGATTTTATATTGTATTGTTAAAAAAGAACTATAATAAGTAATTTATTTATAAGACAGGATATAATAAAAAGTTTTAAGAAAATAATATAATGACATATATTTAATACAATATTATTAATAAAGATTCTAATAAAATAGCAATAACAAATTTTTTTTCAAGGAAAAACTTGTTAAAGAAAAATTGGAAATCTTTATATATAATATTTATATTATTTTCTTTCTCTCTCTTTTTTTTTTTTTTTTTTTTTTTTATAATATATTTCAATATTTTCATTATATTTATATATAATTTTCTCTTTAGGCTTTGTTTTTTTTTTTTTTTTAAAAAAAATTTTTATTTTTTTTATTATTATTTTTTTATACTTTTTTTTTATGGTTTTTGATATTTTGATTCTATTTCCTTTTGAAATTTTATACATTATACTTATAAAGATTTGTTTTATGATAATAAAAATAAAAACTTTATAGGAAATGTATATATAAATATTTTTTTCGTTTTTTTTTTTTTTTATCTTAATCTTTGAAAAAAAATAATATTATATTATATACTTTTATATATTATAATAATTTATTATATATTATAAAAAAAAAAAAAAAAAGAGGGGAAATAAAAGATAATACATAATTACTGGAAAAAAAAAAGATTGATTTTTATATTATAACTTATTATGTTTATATATAATATAACATTTTCAAAAGAAATAAAATGTAATAACTTAATTATTCTATTATACATATTTAAATATATAGAATTTTATTTTATTTCAATCTTTTTCTTTCAAATTATTTATAAAAATAAAATAATTTGATTTGTTATAAAGAAAAGATTAAAAATAAAAAAATAATTTTTTATATATATATATATTATTTCTTTTTCATCATGTATATTTTTATATATATTGATATTGACATTGATATATAAGAGGGTTTAATTTAATGAATTGATATATATATATATTTTTTTAAAAAAAAAGATAATTACTTTTGCTCATTTTCTTGTTTCTTTTCTTGATTTTCTTTGTATTTTATAACAGTCCAATCAAATACGTAATCATAATAATATCCCTTGTTGATGAAGAGATCTCTAAATAATTTTCTTAAATATGAATAATCTGGTTTATCATCAAATCTTAATGAACGGGTATAGTTTAAATAAACAGCGAATTCATTTGGGAATCCTCTATTTATTATTGATTTATATTATTTTCATTTAATGAATTATTATTTTATTTTATATGAATTTTTAATAAAAATTATTTATAGAAATTAAAATTATTTAATTAATATTTTCAATGTTATTCAAATAATTATATATACATATATATATTTTACTTTATATAAAAATTAATATACTATATATTTATCATGCTAATTTATTACTTACCTGCATAATACTTCAGTTGGAGTAGTCATTTTCTTTTCCATAATACGGTCATACTTTTGCTTTTTAGTAACAGCCTTTAATCCTTGCCATGGTAATGATCCACGACAGAAGTACATAAATACATATCCTAAAGCTTCAAGATCATCACGTCTTGATTGTTCTTTATTCCATATATTAAATATTATTTTATGTTATTATATTTAAAAATATATATATATATTTTTTATTATAAGAAATTAAATTAATCATTATTAACACTTATATTAAATCTTTATTTTTAATTTATTTCAACAAGAATTATTTTTTTAAAACTTACCAACACCCAGGTGAGTATTAATACTAGCATATCTAGCAGTACCAGTTAAATTTTTGTTTTCTCTGTATGGGATATGAAGATGAGTTTTTGGATCTCTGTACTTTTTAGCTAAACCAAAATCAATAACATTAACCTGGTTAGCTCTTCTTCCAATACCCATAATAAAATTATCTATTTATAAATTATATAGTTTATTGTTTATTAGTAATGTATTTGCAATAAATTAAAATTAAACTTTGAAATATAACATGAATTATTCCATTACAATAAATTCATTATATATTTTTAAACTATATAATAACTTCTATATCTATTATCAATAATTTCTTTATTATAATTACCTGGTTTAATATCACGATGAAGGAAATTCTTTGAATGGATATATTCAATTCTGGATAACTAATAAAATATTAATTTATTCGTTAATATATGAATTTTATTAAAAATAAAAAAAAAAATAAATATACATATAATTGTATATGACGATGTTGGTAAATACTTACTAATTGATCAGCAAGAAGTAATACAGTTTTTAATGAAAACTTTCTATGACAAAAATTAAATAAATCTTCAAGTGATGGACCAAGAAGATCCATGACCATACAATTATATTCACATTCAACACCAAACCAACGAACAAATGGAATACCAACTATGAATAATTACAATACATATATATTTTTACATATAGAATTAATTTTTTTATTAGATAAAAATTTTTTTTTCATTAGATAATATTTATTCATACTATTTATTATGATTCTTACCACCACCAGCTAAACATTTGTAAACTTTAGCTTCATATTCTAATTGTGGATGTTTAGCTTTTACAGATTCTAATTTCATAGCAATTTCTTCACCGGTAATAACATTGGTACCTTTATTTCGATAATAATAATAATGGGAAAAAATATTAAAAATTTATTATTAATAATTAGTTATTTTTACTTCTATGATTAAAAAAAAAACTCGATTTTTTTTTTTTTAATATAATTCAATTTTTGTAAAATAAAAATAATTATTTAAATAAATAAAAGAAGAAAAACCTTAATTGAAACTTCTAATAAATCAAAATAAAAAATAAAAAAGAATATTCAAATAAAAATAACATTCAAATCTTTTTTTTTTTTTTTCTTTCTATCTTTAAAGAACTTACCTCGATAAATTTCACCAAAACTACCACCACCAATTTTTCTGCCTATCCGGTATTTGTTACCGACTCTTATATCCATTAATCGAGGATTGTATTCTGATACTCTTGTAGTTTCCATTTTTTATATTATTATTATTTATATAATTCTTTCGTAATAATTTAAAATAAAAAATAGTAAATAAAAATAAAAAAAAAATAATATTAATATATATTAAAAAAGTTAATATTTTTAGAGATTATAATATTTAAAATATAAAAATTTTTTAATATATTATTATATAAATTTATTAATATATTATTATAGAAATTCTGAATACATATATATATTTTTTATTTTTTACAGACTTAATTTAATACTATTATGTAATGTTTATTTAATTTTTATTATATATTTTTTACTCGTTTATAAATTATATATCATATACATATTTTTTGTTACTTTATTTTTATTTAGTATTTATAAAGTAAAATATTTACTAATTACATATATTATTATAATGTAGTATTGTAGTTTATATAATCAAATCTTTTTAGTATTTTTATAGTAAATATATTTTCTCTCTTTATTTTATTATTTTTTTTTTATTAAATATATTATTTCCGTTTAAATAAATATAATTAATTAAATCTGTTTATTTGAAAAATATTTTTTAATTTAATAAAATATTTTCCGTAATAAAGTAATATTTGTTTAAAGGTCAGTCAAATAAAAATAATAATAAAAAAAAAATAAAGCAAAATTTGATGTTTTCCATAACATATTATTTCTGTTTATAATATATATATTTTATATCTTATTTATATTTTTACTTTTTTGCTTTGTATTCTATAACTTTATCGATATAAATATTTATGTAAATTCTATTTATTATGGTTTATTTTTATGATTATAAGTTTTGATTATTATTATTATTATTATTATTCTTATATTTCTTATTTATTTTTTTTCCCTTTTGAATAAATAATTCTATATTTACAGAACTGTTGCACTATTTACCTATGGAAATATTTAAAATATAACAAATAACTAGATCTTTTTTTTTATTTCCAAAGTATTTATTATTTTAATAAATTAGTAAAATAAAAATAGTAGAATATACTTTAATTTTTTTTTTAGAAAAAAAATTTAATACTAAAAAAGTTTTTTATTTATAATAAGTAAATAAATATATATATAAACTTTTTTTTTATAATCCTATTAATAAATAAAATAAGTAATAAAAATTTATTCTATTTTTTAGTATTTATTATTGTTCATGGTATTTTAATAATTTATGATTATATTTTTTTTTTATTATTATTATTATTTATTATTTATTATTTAACATTTATTATTTGATTTATTAGATTATTTAATAAAGTACTATAATTATGACATTATTTAATTATATGATTAACCTAACAAATATATATAACAAAAAAAATATATTATTCATTACATAATATTGTTAATTTATGAATAATATATATATTATATATATTCTATTATAAAAATTTTATTAAATTAGATTTAATTTTTTTTTAAAAGGATATTTTAACGTTTATATATTAACTATAATTATTATATAAACATAATATATTTTCCATTTTAATTCATAAATTATATAGTTATATATAATTATATATAATAATATATTGTAATATATTAATAAATATATTTAAAATAAATATAAATATTATATTTTTATTATAATTTAGTAAAAAAAAAAGAAATAAAAAAAAATTTTTTTTTCCAATAAGCCCTTTTTTCTTAAAAATAATATTTATTATAAAGTATATATATTATATATTAAAATATTAAATGATAATTTATTAATTATTAAATATTAAATATTTATTAATTGATTATTAAAATATTAATGATCAATAATTAATTATGATATGCATTCTATGTATTATATTTATTTTATTTTATTATACTACTATGTATAAAAATAGTAAAAAAAAAAAATTAATATTTATTCCAATTATTTTAAATTTTTTAGGGTCTCTCATCTTTATTCAATTTTTTAATTATGATGTATTTATTTTATATTGAAATAATAATATTATAAAAGATAAAAATATTATTTTAAATCAATTGTAATGAAAAAAATATTACATTCTTTCTTTTTATACCAATTAAACAAAATACCCTATAAGAAAATGAATAATAAAATATAGTAAGAACAAACCACAAAAAAAAAATTATAAAATAAAAAATAAAAAATATATATAGATATAAATATATTATTAATAAATGAATAATAAATGGAAATGATTATTTTATAATTTATTGTCTTTATATATTTATATTAATAATTATTATTGATAATATATATTTATATATTGTATATTTATGTATTATATATTTATTATTAATAAATTATTATATCACATAATATTTATTTTGTATTTACGGTACTTAATAAGAGTAATTAATGATTTAATTTATTTAATACATAGTTGTGAAGAATTTATAATAAATAGTGGCTTTTATTTTCAACGTGATATCACGTTGATCATGACCAATGTCAATTGATAAATAAATATCAAAATAAAATAATCATTAACATAAATTTCTAGTTCTTTCTTTATAAATAATAAAAAATTATATAATATCATGTGGCTTATTATTATCTATATTTAATAAATTTAAAGAAGATTTAATTTATTATTAATATAAAAATTTTTATTCAATTTAGAAAAAAAAAAAAATAAAAAAGTTATATATTCATCATATTATTTGTTAAATGATATTCAATTATTATTATTTATTTTTAGCATTCATTATTTATTATTTTTAACTATATCAATAACTATTATTGTTTGTTACTTATTATAAAAATTGCTATGTATATATATAACATCTTTTATAATAATAATTAGGTCAAGCTTATTTACAAAAATAAGTTTTTTGATCAATCAACAATTAACTCCACTAATCATTAATTATTGTTACCAATTTCTTTCTTTATATATATATATAATAAAAAAAAAGATAAAAAAAGAAAAAAAAGTTTTAATATTATATTTTGGAATAACGAATAAAATATAAATATAAATGAGTAATAGTTATGTATATTTTTAATATAATAAAATAAAAGTATACACTAAATTACACCTATTTTTTTTTACTAGATTTATTAGATTTATAATATTATATCTATTTAATGTTTATTAATTATTTATTCCTAATTCCTATCTTTTTTTTCTTTTTTTCATTTTTTTAATATAATAATATAATTTATTTATAATTATTTTTAATTATTTTTTATTTATTTTTTATTATTTTTTATTTATGCGGCCATCTTTTTCTATATTGCTTCAATATTCTTAATATTTTTTTTTTTAGTTTGTTTTTTTATTTTTTATTATTGAATATAATATAAATTATATAATTATTACTATTTAAATCAAAATTATATATATTACAATCAAATTATAATATATATCATATTATCTCCACTATTCATTAACTTAAAGATGATTGTACCTAAAAAACTTTAAAATTAAAAAAAAAAAAATAATTAAACTGTGTAATACAATCTATATTAAATTTAAATTGGATAATTTATTTAAATTATTAATTATTTATCTACTTAAATATATTAAATATTAATTTAAATATCATTTATTCATTAATTTAATTAAATTATTGATATTTATTTAATTTATTTAATAATATATAAAATATTCATTAAATTAAATTAAATATTTATTTATTTATTTAAATAATATCATTCATCTAATTTTTACAATGAAAATATCAGATATTTTAAATATATATTTAAAACAACAATAATGAATAATAATATTTATTCATTATTTTTTTTTATAAAGTTTAACTAAACTTTCAGTTATTTAATACCTTAAAACTTTATTAACTATTACTAATTGATATTATAATTTTCTTTTCTTTTATAAATGAAAATACATCTACTAAAAAAGTTTTTATCCTTTATTATTATTAAATTTGATTTAATATTAATATTTAATATTTTTTTTTTATAAATAAAAAAAAAAAATATTAAATATTAAAACCAAAATAAAAATTTTATATATCAATAAGAAAAGGATAAAATTAAAATTAACTCATAAAAAAATAAGCTTTCTCTTAAAATATTTTTAAATTAAACTTTTATATATATATATATATATACAAATAATTATACTTTTAATAAGAAATTTAAAATAAAAAAACTTTATATTCAGAAATTGAAATTGTAACTTTAGTTCAAATAAAATAAAATAAAATAAAATAAAATAAAAATATGACTATAATTTCATCATAATTAGGTATTTTTTTTTTAAAATAATAATAATATTATTCTTAAAAAATAGTTTTTCCATAACTCTATAAATAATTATAATATTATTTAAAAAAAAAAAAATTATATATTATATATCGATTATTATATCTCCCTTAAATGTTTTTTTTTTGTTGATAATTAAATAATTGATAAAATTACTAAAGCTTATTAATTATATAATTAAACCTTTAAATTTTTTTATTTTAATTCTATATGAGCATGTTGATATGTCAAATGATCAAAACAAAATTATAAATAAAAAGTTTAAAAAAAAAATAATAAAATAAAATGCCTGATATTAAATACAAACAATAATTAATTAATTATATATGTTATGATTAAAAATATAACACCTTTGTTAAATATATAGTTAAACATAAAAAAATTGTATATTTAAAAAATAATTAATAAAGATTCCATATATATATTCATTTCTATATTCATTAAATGATTTTTTTTTTAAAAAAAAAATAAAAAAATAAAATATATGTATATATTAATTATTCATCTAAATATAATATTTGATAAATTTGATAAATTTTTGAATAAAAAGGTTTAAAAAATAATTAAATATATACATATATACATATATTTATAAATGTTCATTATTAATAATAGTTATCATTAAAGTAAAACTAAAAAAAAAAAAAAAAAAAAAAAAATAAGCTTCTGATAATAAAATATATATATTATCAATTATTATTATTATTATTATTTTTACTAAAATTTAAAGCTAGTTATTATTAATTTTTTTTTTTTTTTTAATTTTATTAAACTTTAAATCTATATTCATCTTAATAAATAAAGAATTATATTTTAATAAAATAAATAATTGATTGAGTATTAATAATATTATGAATATAAAATTCAAATTTTATAGCCTTTACAACTTATTATAAATTTTTATAGTTTAAAATTTAATATTTATATTGTTAAGTTCAATGTAATTATTTTATATATAGTATATAAGAATTACATAGAATATGTTTTATAAACTTTTCCACTTATATATATATATATATAACTAAATAATTAATTAATGAATATACATATTAATTTAGCTATGTTTTTATCAAATTATCATAGTTTTTTAATTTAGCTTCAAAAAAAAAAAAAAAAAATTATATACATATAGTTTTAATTAAGTAAATGTTAATAATAAAATCATATTTATACCTTAATTAAAATAATTAAAGATTATAAAATTATTATTTGATGGTCAAAAAATTAATAGTACTATCTATAATTAATGTAAGTTTTTTTTTTTTTTTTTTTTTTTTTTTTTTTTTTCATATTGTAAAATAAATAAAAATTAAAAAAAAAAAAAAAATTACTGTTACACAAAATCTAAGAAGAAATTGAAATTGTGTGACCATGTTTTAATAATATAAATCTTTAATAACCAATAAAATTTATTCATATACGAAAAGTTATTAAAAGATTTTAATAATAAAATAGCTTTCACTTAAATTTTTATTGTTTGTGTTTTGAAGTATTATCTTTTAACTTTTATATTTTAAATATTTTATATATTTTATATATTTATATACTTTAATATATTTCATATACTTAAATTGTTATATATATACTATTTATTTTATTAATAATACAATATAAGGATATGAAATTAAAAGTAAATTCTATATATAAATATTTAAATATTATTACTATTATTACTATTATTATTTTGTTTAAACTTTAGTTATAAACTATATATATTTTGAATATTTCAATTTTTGTTATAAACTATATATATTTGGAAAATTTCAATTTTTGTTATAAAATAATGATATTATTATTATTATTATATTATTTTTCTTAACAGTTAAAATAAAAAGTTAATTTCTTTGCTGTTAAAATCAAGAGCTAATTTCATTAAAAGTATAAAATATAAAATTAACAATTAATATATATTGTAAATGAATTTCCTTTTTTTTTTTTTTTTTTTTAATCTTGGAATTTTTTTTTTTTTTAAATTAAAATATATTATTATATAATATAAATTATGTTCAGATCTTATCCAATAAATGATAGAATTGATGCTGGAATACAAATTTCTTTAAATGAAAAAATAAAAGAATATAGTCAACGAGATGATACATTAATATTGGCATTACCTAGAGGAGGTTTAAAATAAACTTATTTTATTTTACTTTTTTTTTCTTTTCTTTTTTTTTTTTTTATTATTAAAAAAATGTATTCCATAAATATATTAAAAATGTATTCCAAAATTAAACTTCATTATTTATTAATATATATATAATAATCCTTAAAGGTATTCCTGTAGCCTATCAAATAAGTCAAAAATTAAAAATACCTTTTGATATGATTTTTATTAGAAAGCTAGGATTACCAAGTAATAATCTAATGATTATTGTAATAATTATTTTTTATTCTACTTTTATTTTTATTTTTATTTTTATATTTTTATTTTTATTTTTATTTTTATATTTTTATTTTTATTTTTATTTTTATTTTTATTTTTATTTTTATTTTTATTTTTATTTTTATTTTTATTTTTATTTTTATTTTTATTTTTATTTTTATTTTTATTTTTATTTTTATTTTTATTTTTATTTTTATTTTTATTTTTATTTTTATTTTTATTTTTATTTTTATTTTTATTTTTATTTTTATTTTTATTTTTATTTTTATTTTTATTTTTATTTTTATTTTTATTTTTATTTTTATTTTTATTTTTATTTTTATTTTTATTTTTATTTTTATTTTTATTTTTATTTTTATTTTTATTTTTATTTTTATTTTTATTTTTATTTTTATTTTTATTTTTATTTTTATTTGTATTTGTATTTTCATTGATTAGCACATGAAGAAACAGCCATGGGGGCCATAGGAATAAATAATATTGTTATTTATAATGAAAATTGTATCATATCTAATTCAATAACTAAATCTATAATTGACAATGTTATAATAAAAGAAGTTAATAATTATTGATAGTATAAAAATAACAATTCATTCGAAATACAGTTTTATTTATTAATAAAATTTTTAAAAAAAAAAAAAAAAAAAAAAAATTTTTTTAAAAAATAATTTATACTATTATAAATATAAATTCAAAGAAAGTAGAACTAGAACGAAGGGATAAGGAATATCGAGGAGATAAACCATTTCCAGAAATTAAAAATAAAAATATAATTTTGGTACTTTATTAATTATATATATAGAAAATATATATTTTTATTGTCGAATAAGTTTTTAATTTTATTATAAAAAAGTTTAAAAAAAATATTATTATTATTATTATTATTATTATTATTATTATTTATTTATTTATTTATTTATTTATTTATTTATTTATTTATTTATCTTTTTTATTATCATAATTAATATTTAATATTTCTAATAGGTTGATGATGGTATAGCCTCAGGTGCTTCAATGAAGGCAGGTAATATTAAAACAAATATATAATTTTAAATTGTTAAAATGGAATGATGTTTTTTTTTTTTTTTTTTTTAAAAAAAAAAAATTAATAATAATAAAATAAAAATAAAAAACTATATATTGTTTATTGTAAAATTAGCAATAGCAACTGTAAAACAATATAGTCCTAAAAAAATAATTGTTGCCGTTCCCGGTAGGATTTTTAAGATAAATATATATTAAAATTATATATTATGGTTCTAAAAAGACTAACAAAATATTATTGTTCTATAACAAAAAAAAACAAAAATAAATAAATATAAATAAATACTTTCTTTATATATAAAAATTAGTTGGACCTCCAGAAATTATAAATGAATTAAAATTATTTGTAGATGATGTGATTTGTATTCATCAACCTTCCCCATTTCATGCTGTAGGATTATGGTAAATTCAATATATTATTATTAATTGTATCAGTAGTAGTTGTAATAATAATGATATTAATAGTAGTAATAGTTGTAGTTGTAATGATATTATTATTAGTAGTTGTTATAATGGTAATGATATTAGCAGTAATTGTATTGTTATTGTTATTATTTATTATTTTTTTATTTTAAACTCATGAATATTACAATTTTTTTTTTTAAACAATTATATTAAAATTAAAGGTATAGACAATTTCCTCAGGTTAGAGATGAAGAAGTTCATGAATATATTAATTTATCAAATAATATTAATCATGAAAATGAAAATGAAAATCATTTGAATTAAAAAGAAGATGAAAAAATTAATTAAAAATTTAACAATATATATATATGCACCCAAAGAAAAAAAAAAAATATTAAAAATAAAAATTCAAAAAAAAAAAAAAAATAAAACATAAAAAAAATTGTATATTACAATAAATATATATAAACTGATTATGATCGATCTATAATTATGTAGCATTAGTATTATTAAAATATATATATAAAACCTTCCTTAACACATCTATAATTAAAAGTATTAAATTAACACACTACAATTTTTGTGATGCAAAAATAAAATAAATATATTATAATAATTATAAAAATTTTTGTTGTTACATGAATTTTTTTTATAAACAATAAATAAAAAATATATTCTTAAATCTATTTCATTTGAGCTTAATTTTTATTTATAATATTTATTAAAATTAAAAAAAAAAAAAAAAAAAAAAAAAAATTAATATTTAAATATTATCTGAATCTTTTTTTTTTTTTTAAGCTATGTCTTTTTCTTAAAAAAAAAAAAAAAAAAAAAAAAAAAAAAAAATTAACATAACTTTTAAAAGAATTTATGAATTTATGAAAAAATAATAGTATTAAGTAAATAAAATAACCAGTAATAAATGTAATAATTATCATTATAATTATAATTATAGAGAGAATACATGAATTACAAAATAAATAATTCATTTCTTTATTTTATTTTTTATTACTTTTTTTTTTTTTTTTTTTGTTATGTTTTATTTTTATTTTTCTTTATTATAATATTTATTTATGATTGTATAGAATATCTTAAAAATGTATGGCTTTATTTAAAATATTTATACGCCACATTAAATGTACGATCCCAAAAAATATAATACTATTTATTGAAATTGTTTATATATTAATTTGTTTATTAATTTATTTATTTTAAAATTATAATAAGCCACATTTTACGAAACACAATTTAATAGCATGCATTACTTTACAAAAACCATTATTTTAAATAAAAATTTTTGTTAAATTACAAACCGTTAACTCCTTATATTATAAAATATATTAATAAAGTTGACATAATTATAACTCTTAAATAATAAAAAAAATAAAAAATAAAAAATAAAAAATATTTTTTATAATTATTTATTATTATTATTATTATTATTATTATCATTAATATCTTTTTAAATAAATAAATAAATAAATATAGTTTTGATTTATCTGGTAATTATGGATTTTATTATCTTTTTTTTTTTTTTTTTTTTTTTTTTTTTTTTTAATTATTATTGTTATTTTATGTTGATTTATTAGTTTAATAATATAATGATGATGATGATAAATGATGATAAATAATGATAAATAATGATAAATGATTAATAATTATATTGTTTGAAAATATAATAATATATAGAAAAAATAAAAAAAAAAATAAAAATAAAAATAAAAATAAAAATAAGAAAATAAAAATAAAAAAAGAAATATTGGTTATATAATAAAAAAAAAATAATAAAAATAAAAATAAAAAAATCAATAAATAAATATATAAATAAATAAATAAAAAAGAAATATTGGTTATATAATATAAAATTTTTTTTTTTTTTTTTTTTTTTTTTTTTTTTTTTTAATAATTATAAAAATAATAAATAATTATTTTATTTTTTAATTTATTATTTTTATTATTATCATTACTTAGTTATTTTATTTTATTTTATTTTATTTTATTCATTTTCTATTAAATCTAAATAAATATCTTTAAGAGATTTTTTACTAAAAGTATAAGATCGTATTAAATTTTTGGCTTTATAATCTTCCATGACTTTATAGATTTTTTCAATGGTTTGTCCCTTAAAAATAACATCATATTTATAGTATCGATTGGAATAAATTTTTATTTTTAATTGAAGATTAAGTAAATTTTCTATGTGATCTGTTTTCATGACCTCATGAAAATCAAGTTGACCATCTGTATCAACGGTTAAACGGTAATAATGTTGATATTTTGTTAAGAGTTGATCAAACGTACCAACAAAGACAAGACGTCCTCGATGAAGAATACCGATACGATCACATAGATACACCGCTTCTTCCAGGGAGGAGGTAACCACTAAAATGGAGGATTTATAAAGACGATTGGTTTGCTTAATTCGTTCCCATATAAATTTTCTTTCACTAAATTTAAAAATGCCTTGAGTAGGTTCATCCATTAATACAATATTTTGAGCATTGGCCGTGGCGATAAGGATACTGAGAATTTTACGAGTTTTAAAATCTAAATTTTTAATTTTGACATGGATATATTGGGAAATATTGTAGAGTCTTAATAATTCCTTTATATAGGCATTTAATGCTTGATTTGGATAGCCAACAATATCAAATAGGAAGACTAATTGTTCCTTGACGGTGAGTTCATCCATTAGCGTAGGTTTCTGTGGACAATAGCTACACGCTGCATCTTCCATATTGGAATTCGTTTTACTTACCCCATTAATATATAAATTTCCAGTATCATAATTTTCTAATACCGCAATTGCATTGAGTATGAACGTTTTACCAGAGCCGCTTGGACCTATCAAACCAAATATTTCATGCTCCCTCACTCCAAAGGTGACACTTTCAAGTACTGTCACTGCAAACTTAGAATTCACATAGACAGAGCTGTGAGGTTCCCCATACTGATATTTTATGATTTTTTGTTTATTACGTTTATGATCATTTTCAAGGGAAAGGGAACGATGGTTATATTCCTTATAAAGTTCTATGACACATAAGGGTAATTCTTTACACCGTTTTTGTACTTCATTATATTCCTCTTGAACTTCTTCCGGACTCTCATCTATGATTTTTTTGGATTTTTTCTTCATTCCCTTTTTTGCATATCTATAAACAGAAGAATGGTAAATGAGATTTAATATAAATATTATTCCAATCATCACTGAAGATATACTTATAAACATAAAAGAAACACCAAGTTCCGATCTTGCAAAAATACTTCCTCTAAAACCTATAATTTTTGAATACATCCTATCACTTTTATAGTTTGTAATTAAAAATATGCTAAAGAGTACTGATACGACGGCATAAATTGGATTAATTGTAATGAAAATAATATCACCGAATAATAGTACATCTGGGAAATATAAATTACCTTTTTCTTTACCGTAAAAAAAATAAATATAATATAAACCAACAACGTTAAACATGATATGATATAATATTATAAAATATAATATATAAAATCGATTATGGATAAATCGACTTAGGATTCTTTGTATCATTAATAAAACAAGTGATCTAATTAAATATATATATATATATTTATATTTATATTTATAATAATAATATATAATAAATATTTAACATATAGTATATAAGATAATAGATTATTTTAAAATATTAAAGTTTATCCAATATATTTATATATTTATATCTTCATAAGTATTTATTTATTTATTTATTTATTTATTTTTTAATTTTATATCATTAATTAATATATATATATATATATATATATATATAATTTACCCTAATGTCATAACATTGAAAAACATAGATAAGGTAGTTCTATCCTCAAATAAGGGATTCTTAAATCTTACACCCATGATTAATATAATAAAATTTAAGAGGGATGATAATATAAAATCACCTGCTATTGAAGTAATAAAATATATCTTTTTATTAATTCTATAAGATCTAAAAATGATATAAATTCTTTTACTTTCTTCCTTTATATTATAATACAAAAAATAATAACTGGCAAACATCATAATGAATCCAAATATTTGTGAAATGTCATACGAATTCTTTCGTATAATATCCACACTATTAAATTTAAATGGTTTACAAGTGGTAGTGATTCTCTGTTTAACTCCTCTTGAATATAATAAAGAATTACTAATGGCATTGATAGTGGAGGGTAATGAATGAACTAAGGTAGCATTATAAATTAAATCATAACGATAATGAAACCTATTAATTCTATAACCAATAACAGATGAAACATAGATGGAATTATTCAATTGATTAGTTACAGAAAGTTCATTGATGGCATTCAACGTTCTATACTTAAGTGATTTATTATAAACTAATACTTCTTTACCAGATTTATTCTTAACATATTTTAAGATTTTATAACTGGAGGCCGTAATATTGGAATAAGGATCAAAATTCCATATATATCTACTATCTGTATATAAATTTTCGGAACCAATATTAATGGCTTCTGGGTTAACTGGGATATCTTTTCGATGAGCTTCATACGTATCAAAGGCATACACGGCTAAAGAAATTGGTATTAGTATAGACCAAAAGCAATACTTATGACTTTTAATCGTATTTAAAATTCGATTCTTAGTTAGTACTTTAACTGGATGAAGTTCATAAGGTAATGATAATTGTTGAGGTTGAGGAATCATTTTAGCTACAATTTTCTCATTTTTTATATCTCTACTATCAAATTCTATTAACTCAGTTTCAAATTCCTCATCAAGACGATCATAGAATTCTAAAAGACTTGGCATATAAATATTATATTCCTTAATTATCCCCTCTGTCTTAATCCGTTTATTCATTAATTCAGATAATGCTGAAAATTTGGAAGCACTTGAAGTTGGTAATTTCCATATATGACTGGAATTAACATCAATCACCTTCTTTTTATTGTTATTCCTTAATAAAAGAGCAGTAGGAATTAATGATTTTATAATATCATTTGTTGTTTCTATTGATGAAGTTTTCACATTTATATAGTAATGATCGATTATTTTGGTTTTTATAAATTCATTAGTACCAAAACATACTATTTGACCTCTCTGTAGGATAAGTTTACGTTCTGCTAAAACTTCAGCTTCTTCAACATCTGATGTGAAAAATACAATTGTTTTATCTTTACTATTACGTGAAATAAATTTCCATATTCTTCTTTTTGTAATTTTATCATAATCTTTCGCTGGTTCATCAATAAATATATATTTATAGTTTCCTAAAAATATCATTGCTATTGATAATAATCTTTTTTGACCTTTTGTTAATCTTGATACACTGGTTTTTCTATATTCTGTTAAAAATGTTTCCTTCAATACATAATTCATATCTATTTTACGATTAAAAATTTTGCTAATGAATTTTAAATTTTGTTCAACTGTTAAACTATTAAATACATTTAAATTTCTTGAGCATATACCTAAAATAAAATAAAATAAAATAAAAAATAGAAATAAAATATATTAACATTCCCAAGTACAATATATATAGTATATATAAAAAATTATAAATATAATATATAATATAGTGATTAATATATAAAAAAAATATTGTTAATTTTGTAAATTTTTTTTTTTTTTTTTTTGTTTATTTGTTTGTTTGTTCTTTGTTTTTTGTTTTGTTTTTTTGTTTTTTGTTTTGTTTTGCTTTATTTAATAATATTATAAACATCAGTACCTATAATTAAAAATAATATTATTAATATTATTAATATTATTAATATTACCTATTTCCTTTTTTATTTTCGAATTTTGAAAAATATTATGATCGTGATATAAAATTTCACCTGAAGAAGGTTTAATATTTCCTAGCATCATATGCATTAAGGTAGTTTTCCCTGAACTTTCATTTCCAAGTATTCCAAATATTTCATCTTCATATATTTCTATATTTAGGGTATCAACCACCAATATCTTTTTATTATTGGTATAATTTTTTTTTTTGGATAAATTATTAATTTCAATAGCTACTGGTGAATTACTATAATCTTGAGAAACTTCAACATTATTATTTTCTATAATTGGTTTGCTAAGATTTAATAATTTAATAAAATTATATTCTTTATTATATTCTTTTTCAAGTTTTAACTTCATTATACATTTATCCAAAACATAGGGTATAATATAATATAATAGTGTTGTACCTATTAACAGACAATAAAATAAAAACATATCTCCATGAAATAAATCTTTATAACTTATTTGATTATATATACCTATCGTTTTATTAATTTCACGTATAATAGAAATAACACTGACGGGTATAAATACTACAGATAAAATAATTCTTATATCTTTGTCCATGTCAAAAATGTAATGTGATGAAAAAATAATAAATACATAGGTAATAGTATATAATAAATATGCATGTTTTACGTTTTGAAATATTACTGAAAAAAAGTATGCTATACCAATGCAACCTATGCCATAAACACTGAATATAAGTAAAAACATTAATGGATCAAAGGAATTGACATTTATTGGTAGTAAAGTAATGAGAAGTGTAATTAACGCGATGGATATTAAATATCTTACACAATATAAAACAATCCATGATAATTCTAAATAGGAATAATTTATACCCATTAAAACTAATGATACTTTAATTCCATTCTCTTTTTCATCAACAATATATTTTACTATATCTTTTGTTATAAATAGGAATAACCCAATAATTAATCCTATAGTATAATTGTATTCCCATGCTTTTTCAGTTGCACAATGATGTTCAGGTTCCGCAAATTGTGCTAAATTAACTTCAAATTCTAAAAATCTATTGTTCAAAACTAGTTTTAAAATAGCTTCATCCACAGCTTTTTGAAGAGGACTGAAAAAAACTTCATATGTTGATCTACTAGAATCATTTGGAAATTCTAATTGTTTATAATAAGGTATAGGATCTTTTTTATTTGAAGGAATAAATGCATGATCAATTTTTATGGTATAATTGAAAAAACTATTATGAAAAATAATTCCAAATACAAATCTTGTAGAATTCATATATATATTGTCCAATTGTCTTTCATTTTGATAAGTACGATAAATATAACTTTCTGGTGAAATTCCATGAAATATTTCACTATCCATTACTAAATTTATAAAGGTATTATGAATATTTTTATATTTTTTATTTTTGGGTAATACAAACCCAATTAAAAAACTTTCTTCATATATATCTGAAAATTTATTTATTTCATATCCATTGAGTGTATATAATTGTGTTGTTGCAGTTTCCTCAACATTAAATGTTAATTTTGGAGTTAAAAATAATATAAATGGTACTAATTATATATTTATATATAGTTTTAAAAATGAATATTCATTATTAATATTAACATAAATTTTTATATTTATAGAAAAAAAAAAAAAAAAAAAGTAATTGAAATAATATAAATTTAAAATAATAAATATTTAATAATTTGATTTTATTTCTATAGAAATACATTTAAATTTACAATAAACTTTTTTTTTTTTTTTTTTTTTTTTTTTTTTAATACCTAATATTATTAATACTAATGAATCAAATCCATTTATTTTTCCATTTTTCCATAAAAATGCACGAAATGTTTTGAAAAGGGGATATGAAAACTAATAAATAAAATAAATATATAATTATAATTAACAATTACATATGCAAATTAAATACTATTATTAATTATTTTAATAAAACATTATTATATAATTATATTTATAAAATAAAAAATTATTAAAGTAAATAAAATTAGAATTATAAACATTACAGACTTTACCATTTGATAATAAAATAATCTATTTATGCTTAAATGGTTAATTATTAGTTTATAAATATAAAAAGCTTTCTATTTTAAAACCTTTGGTTTTTTTTTTTTTTTTTTTTTTTTCCTTTGGTATCTTTAACTAATCCCTTAACATTAGTCTTTACTTAATTTCTAAAATATTCCATTAATTATTCAATTCAAATTCAATGATACAAAAAATATTTAATTTTTTCTTTCTTTATTGTTAAATTTTATTATTGTATTTTCTAAAATGATAAAAAAGGTTTAAAAAAAAAAAAAAAAAAAGCATATATTTGTTTCGTTTATTCCTTTTCTTTTTATTATTTAATTAAAAAAAACTCAATTATATTTTAAAGTTAAATTTATTTATTGAAATTTCAATATCTATTTATTAACTTCTTATATTTATATTTATTTTCTTTTCATTTATAATATTTAATATTTCATTATGATAATAAATATTTATATAAATAATTAAAATTCTTTAAATGTTATGCTTAACACTATCTTTATATTTTTTTTATCTTTCTTGATATTGTTGTAATTAATTATCATAATTATTTTTATAGTTTTCATTTTTTATTATTTTATTAACCTTAATTTTTATTAAATAAAAATTAATATAAAAATTTTATTTCTTTATTTCTTTATTTTATTTTTTTTTTGTAACTTTTATGTAATACGCCACAATGGTATAATAATTCTTCAGTTTTATATCTAAAAAAAATAATTAAAATCTTCTTTAAAAATAAAATACAAAATTTTAGTAAAAAAAAAACTTTTAACTTTTTATATTTATTTGTTCATTTACATCATCAATAGTTAAATATTTCAAATCTCAAAGTTTTATATATTTTTTAAAAAAAATAAAAAATTATTCTTTGAATAATTTTTAAAAATAAAACATTCTTTTAAAAAAAATTCTTTATGTTAATAAAAAAATTAAAATTATAAATTTATATATCATTAAAATAAATATATAAATAAAATATTCTATTATATAATATTCTTTAAAGATAAAATATTTAATATTTAAATAAAGTTCTAGATTCATGTTTATTTAATATTTTTATTAATATATTTATGTATGTGATAATTACGCCACATTTCAAAATTATATAACACGTTATAAATTGCATAAAACCTCATTGCAGAATGCAACACTTCTTGTATAATTAATATAACAAAGAAAAAATTTATAATAATTTTTTATTTAATATATTAATTTTTTTTTTAAAATTTATTTTTAATTTATTTCATTTAATATATTATTTATTTATTTTTTTTTTTAAAAAAAAAAAAAATTAAAATATTTAATTATAATTTAAAAAGTTCATACTTTTATTTATTTATTTTATAAAAATTTATATATAAGAATAAATACATATATAATTGTTAGCTTTATTAAATTTAGATCTATAATAATATTCCTTATGGAATATGGTATACAAGGGAAATAAGTGTATGATCTATCTTTCGGCTTTAAATAAGTAATAAAGTCACATGTTACTACATGTGTTTTCCATAACATAAAATAAATTAAAAATTAATTAAATAAATATTAAAAGATAATTAACATAGATTTATACAAGACGATAGATCATAATACATTTAAGTAATCATTAAATATAAATAAATAAATACACATAAATATAAATAAATACTATAAATAAATAAATTAAATATATAGTTAAATTATGAGTGCAGTATCTATAATAAATGTATTTATAATAAATAACAGAAAATAATAATATTAAAATAATATTAATACAATTATATATATATCAGTAGTAATAAATGTAAATATAAATAATACATAAATATATATATACTTTTTTTTTTTTTTTTTAATATATAACAGAAAAAATAATATTAAAAAAGATATATATCAGTATTTAAATATATATATATTTTAATTATTTAATAAGTTAATAATAGTATAAAATAATATACTTTAAAATTTATGTATTTTTTTTTTTTTTATTTTTATTATTTATTATTAGTATTATTCTTGTTAAAATATTATAGAATATTTATATATATAACTTATTAAATATAAATAATGTTATTACAATAAAATGATAAATATTAATTTTTTTTTTAAAGTAATATTATTAATCACAGATTATATTTTTATTTTTTTTTTTTTTTTTTTTTTTTTCTTACTGATTATTTATAAAATTATCTAAAAATTTATTTAAATAAAAAAAAATTATTACAATTAATATATTATTTTATAAAAACAATATTAATAGTTATTTAAATATAAATTAAAAAAAAAAAAAATCCTTACTTTAAATATAAATCATAGCATAAATATCTTCATTTTAGTTAATATTTACAATTTAATGGAAATGTTATTAAAATATATATATTTAAAAAAAAAAAAAAAAAAAAAAAAAAAATATTATTACTACTATTATTACAATTATTAGCAATTGTTAATACTATTTCTTATTGTAATTATGAATTATAGTGAAAATAATAGGCATTTTTTTTAATAATTTTATTTAAACGAATTGTATTATTGTAATCTTGATAAGCTTTTTTATTTTGATATATTTTATTATTAAATTCTAATGAGGGTTGATAGTTTTTTAATTTATTATTATTTTTTTTATAAATTGCTTTATTAGTATTATTGTTGTTATTGTTATTTCTCTTTTTTTGATAATTTTTTGAGAAATTATATGGATTGAAGTCATTCTTTAAAGTAAAGAGATTATCATATGAATTAGATGGACCTAAATAATTAACTGACATTGGAAGAGAATATGGGTTCTTTATAAAAGTACTTAACTCATTTCTCGGTGATTCAGAATATATAAATGGATTTCCATTATTATTAATATAACAATAATAATAATCTTTTATAGCACCATAATTATATGAATTCAAATTCAAGGCATTAATATTATTATTAAAATTTAACCAATAATTATTATTGCTTAAATACATTGTAAATTCTTTTGATTCTTTTCGATATTCCTCAAAATCATTAAACCATTCATTATATTCATTCTCTGATATATATAAATCATAATTGATATTCTTTAAGAAGACTGACTCCCATAAGTTTATTAATTGTAACGATATATCTGTTGATTTTGACCAAGAACTATTTTTCCAATTATTATCATCTAGTAATTTGATAGAGATAATATAAGCAATTAAAAATTGTTGATATTCATTTGCCAATAGTTTCTTTGATTCATTTTCACTACTTATATATTGAGAAGAAGAATAATGAATATTTGATGTTGATTTAGAGTGAGAATGAATATGAGTTTGATTTTGATTTTGATTTTGATTTTGATTTTGATCTTGATCTAGAATTTGAGTTTGAGTTTGAGTTTTGAATTTATTGATTTGTTCTTTTGATTCTTTCTCTCCATCAATTATTTTTTCTGAATATCCTCCGGAACTACTACTTTCTTTAGTTTTCTTTTTTGATTTTGTATCTTTATTTTGACTTTCAAATAATGATGGGTATTCATTTTTGCAAATAGCGGATTTTTGAGTTTTATCATTATTTAAATTTCCAAAAGAAGATTTTGTATGAATTTGTTCTATTGATTTTTTCAATTTCAAATTAGAATATATTTTACTTTTATTGGTCGTTTTAGCATCACCTTTAACAATAGAAGCATATGATATTTTCTTTATTACTGATTTTTTTTTATTATTATTATTACTTTTATTAATATTATCTTCTTCATCGTTTATTTTTACTACTGATAATTTATCACCAATACTATTTTCTTGTTTGTCATCTATAATACAATATATTAATATTATAATAATTTTGATTATAAATAATATTAAAATTTTAAAATTATTAAATATAAATAAAAATAACGCGTTAGATAAAAACTATTTAATACGTTATAATCAATTTTATTTTTTTATAATTATTTAATATATATAAATATAATATGAATAAAAAAAAAGAAAAAAAAAAAAGTTACTTTTATTGGTTTCCTTCGTTGATTGTATCGAATCAATAATAATTGATCCCTTATTTTCTTCTGAGTTCTTAATATCGCTCAAAGAATTATGAGCTTTAATAAATTGTTCAAGTACCATATTTGAATTAATACATTTCACTCTTTTTATTAAAATTAAGGCTGCAATAGAAACTTGAAATATTGGAATATAGGAGCATGTTTTTGTTAATATATATTCTATTTGTTTTTGAACTTGATTGAAATTTTTCTTTAACGATATAATTTTATTTTCATAATTAAATGTATTAGATATGAAATTATTTCCTAAAAGAGTTAATGAAGGATTACTTATATATGAACATTGAGAAACATTAGTTGAAGTCGATGCTACTGAAAAATAAGATGGGGACTGAAATATTTGCGAATACGGAGAATTATTTGAGTATATTGCTGATGATCCAATACTTGAATTAAATTCGGTTTCAGAAAATGAATTACTATAAGGAGAGTATGAAACTTGCGAGTTAGGCTTATAAATATCTAGATTAGTATATTTTTCAATATTAATATTTGAATTTTCTAGAGTGTTATTTAAACTGTTACTAGAACTTGTATTATTATTATTATTATTATTATTATTATTATTATTATTATTATTATTATTATTATTATTGTCATGGCTTTTACTATTATTAATATTGTTATTGTTGTCATGGCTTTTACTATTATTAATATTGTTATTGTTGTCATAGTTGTTATTACTATTAGTTGATGGAATATCACCATTATTAATTGGATAGGAATTAGGACAACAATTTATATTAAAATTTAGTAATGTACTTGAACTTGATTTTATACTTGAATTCAATAATGATATATTACTATTGACATCACTTAATTCATCATTTTTTCCATTGGAATCTAAATAACTTACATTCATATTTGGTGTTGTATTTACAGCATGTGACATTTCATTTATTGTTGCATTTGAATTGCATTTAATATTATTATCATCATTAATATTATTACTATTTAAAGTACTAATGTGTCCACATTTATCATTATTTTCTGTTGAATTTATGGAATCATTTTTTCCTGTGACTACATATTTTTTGTTACTATCATATTCCTCTGAATATTCCACATTAAATCTAGGTGTCGAATCATTTAAATCAATTCCTACCTTACTATGATTATTATTTTCATGATATAATGACAAATTTTGATTTGATATATCTCTATTGCTATTATTCAAAGTTTTATCTACATTATAGGAATTTGATAAAGTGGTATCTTTTATTATATTTATTTCATTTATATTAACCTCATAGTTATTGTTAATTTGTATCTTACGTATATTTACTTCTTTATTTTGGTAAAATTTATCAAATTTTGTATTTAGAGGGTCTATACTAGACAATGAAATAATTTTTTGACTCTGAATATTATTATAAACGATATTGTTACAATTATAACTATTTTCACCATCATTTTTTAGGGATAAATTGTTAATGCTAGTACTATAAGATTCTATTTCTTTACTATCATTATTATTATTATTATTATTATTATTATTATTATTATTATTATTATTATTATTATTATTATTATTATTATTATTATTATTATTATTATTATTATTATTATTATTATTATTATTATTATTATTATTATTATTATTATTATTATTATTATTATTATTATTATTATTATTATTATTATTATTGCTATTGCTTTCTACATTTTCGCTTTTTACTATATTATCTTTATTCTCATTTTCAGAAGATGAAAAGTTAAGAATCTTAAAAAGTATATATGTGATAATCTTTGACAATTCTTTTATTTCTATACTTGAATTTCTTAAACGATTCGAATAATTATATTTATGATAATCTTTACTGTGCTTATTTTTATGTCGATAATAATTATTATATTTATTATGTGTTGAAATCATTATACCAATATTATTGGTATTTGGATTTCTACTATAATTACTATTTACAAATGAGGATGCTGAACTATTTGAAATATTTTTTATATTATGGCAATATTCACTAGAATATGTACTATTATTTAGATAATTACCATTTTTATTATTGGTATCAATATTATTATTAAAATAGTAGTTATTATATAAATTATTATTATTATTATTGTCATCTAAATAATAATTATTATCGTATGTTTCATTAAGGATTGCTTCAATACTTTCATGTTGTTGATTATTACCATAACTGATGTGACTACTACTGTTATTACTACTTATTGATACAAGTGTAGATTCTGTACAGATACTTTTTGGTGATGAGCAAACATTATTTATTTTATTTTCAATACTGTTAGATCTATTCTTATGACCATATTTTTGATATTTACAATTATGATATTTAATGTCATCATCATTATTATACGAGTTAGAATATTTTGAATAACTACTTGAATTTCCTTTTTTATAGGAATTATTATTATTATTACTGAAATTCTTTTTAATATGGTCCCCTATTAATTCAAATTCACTGGAATTATTACTTGTATTCTTTTCTTTACTATTAAATTGACTATCATTATTATGATGATTATTATTTGAGATACAGCAACAACATGAAGAATAGTTATTATTATTATTATTGTTGTTATAATATTCCATCTTATTTTTCATTTTTCCATAATAATTAATATTTGAAGAGTTTATTGAATTATCATTATTTATACAATTATTGTTATTATTATTATTATTATTATTATTATTATTATTATCATTATTTGTAATATTATTGTTCGAATTATAATTATTATTTATATTATTGTTTTTATGTTTATTTGAATTATAGGATATTCTTCTATTTGAATAATTTTTATCAAAATTTCCATTAAAATGATTTTTTTTATAGTTATTATTGTATCCATTATAATAAACGTTATTATTATTGTTATTATTGTTGTTGTTAATATTACTGCTATTATTACTATTACTCAAATTACTATTACTGCTTTTTATCATATCATTTTTCAAATAACGTGCATTATTATTCTTATAACTTAAGTTCATATTTCCATTACTGCTGTTAAAGTTGTTATATACTGATGTATTTGAATGGCCAAAATTACGTGTTTTTATATTACTGTTATTTATATTATCATCAATCATATTTGATACGCCTCTATTTTTTTTTATACTATTATTATTGTTATTATATTTATCTTCTTTCTTATTAATATTATCAAAAAATCCACCAAAATTTTTTATTTCTTCATTAAATTTTCCATTAATTGAATTATTTTTAGCTATCTTTTCTTTTTTCTTATAACTTTTATTATCATAATGATTTTGTTCATCTTTATAATAATAAATTTTATTAACTTGTGACATTATAATGAGAATATGAAAAAAATACTATAATCAATTATTAAACAATTATTAAAAAGTAGAAAAGGTATTAATAATTGAAAATTATATATATTTGTTTTAAAAAAAAAAAAAAAAAAAAAAAAGATATCTAGTTATGAAACTTCTTTATAAAAATTTTATTATAATTATATAAAAAATAAATTAATAATATCTAAATATGTATATACACACAATACAAATAAAATTCTTCTAAAAATAATTATTACGTAGTATTAAACTAAAAATTCTTCATATATCTTATGGAAGACGCGAAAATAAAAAAAAAATTATTTTTTTATTTTTTTTTTTTTTTTTTAAGTAAAAAGGCAGAAAAAAAGTATTGAATGCCCTCTTTTTCGTGTTTTCTCTTTTTATTTTATAATATTTTTATAATATATAAAGTACTTCTTTGAAATTTATATTTAAATTATAATTATAATATGATGATATGAATCAAAATTATTATTAAAGTTTCTTTTTATTTATATAAATTTCCCTTTAACAATTATTATCTATATTTTAATTTTTACTATTATTCATTAATTTAAAATATAAATATAAAAAAAAGAAGTAAATATAAAAAAAAAAAAAAAAAAGTTAATTATTTTAAGATTTATATTGTTCAGTAGTATTAAATATTAAATATATATATATATATTACATATTTTTCCATTCCACAGCATATATATAATGAAAAATAATATTTATCCTTTTTTTTTTTATTAATATTTAATCTGATTTTATTGCTTTTTTGTACATATATACATATATATTTCTATTATTGCTAAATTGTTCTAAAAATTAGTTTTAAAAAAAATATATATTACAAGCAAATTTATAACTATTATTAGAATTTTCTGTTTCTTTCTTTTTATATATATATATATATATTATTATTATTATTATTATTATTATTATTAATCTTTATAAAACAAAAGGTGTATTTATTATTTTTCTTTAAAAAAAATTGATAATATATGAAGTAATAATATGTTGTATTTTTTATTTGGTTTAAATTAATATATTGCAATACTCTCTATTATTATAATATATATTAAATTGATATTTATATTTGAAAATGTGAATGTAATTTTCTTCATTTTTATTAATATTATCTCATGAAGTAAAAAGGGAACCTTTTTATTTAATAATATACTCTATTTAAATATATATTTCTATCATATATATAAGTGTACAAAGGAATTAATATATATAAATGAAAGTTTATAATTAATTTAACGTGTTTTATACAAAGAAAATTAAAATTAAAAATTATAAAAAAAATATGAGTTAAAAAATATTTGGTATATTTTATAAAAAAATATATATATATCTTATTAAAAAATATATCTTATATATAATATGATATTTTATATTATTATTATGATTATGATTATGATTAAAAATTCAAAACAATAAAAAAAAAAAATAAAAGAAATTTAAAGTATTTGAAATAAAATAACAGTTTAAAATATTTACTCTAAAAAAATTACATAATACAGAAAAGAGAAAAAAAAAATTAATTTATTTTTTAAATTTTTTAAAATATTTAAAGTTAAATTTTAATTATTTAATAGTTATTATAATTTATTATTATTATTACATATTTTTATTTATTTATATATTATTATAATTATATTAAAATAATTGTTATTTATATATTGATATGTTATTATTCCATTTTATTTATTTATTTATTTTTCTATTTATTTATTTATTTATCTATTTATTTATTTATTTATCTATTTATATTTATATTTATTTATTTACTTTTTTATTTATTATTTATTTATTTATTTATTATTTATTTATTTATTTATTTATTTATTTATTTTCCTATTTATTTATTTATTTATTTATCTATTTATATTTATATTTATTTATTTATTTATTTATTATTTATTTATTTATTGATTTTATTGATTTATCTATTTATTTTTCTATTTATTTATTTATTTATCTATTTATTTTTCTATTTATTTATTTATTTATTTATCTATTTATTTTTCTATTTATTTATACATTTATCTATCATTTAATTATTATACTATTATTTTAATTATTACATACTTATTTTAGGAAAAAATATTTTTAATATTTATTTAGTATATTTATTATTGTTTGTATCTTGTATTTTTATTTTTTTTTTTTTTTTTGCTTATCATTAGTTTAAAATATTTTTATTATTTATTTATTTTTATTAATTATCATTAAATAATATATCAAAATAGAAGATATTTAATATCTACCAAAAAGCAATATTATTTATAATAATAAAATAAATATTATAAAAATATTAATTATACACATTAAACTATTTTTCCAATTTTAGACTTTAATTTAATTTGTATTTTTTAATTAAATGCTATTTATTAAAAATAACAAAAATTTAAAAAGAAAAAAAAAAAACTATTATGTCTAAATAAAATTATTATAATTTAATAAAATTTTATTATATTTATTATTATTTACTTTTTATTTTGTTATTATGAAATGTTATTTTATTTAAAATATATAAATAATAAGTATTTAAAAATATTTAGAAAATGTCTTATATATTGATGTAAAAATATGAAAAAAAAAAAATTTTTTTAAAGTACATTAAATAGAGAATTTTTAATTTATTTATAACTATTTCTTAATAATTCAAATATTTTTAACTGAACATATACATACTTTTTAATAATTTACTTAAATATATTTTTTTTTACAATTGCAAATTTACATGATCATAATAATTTAATATATTTAAATTAATAATCAATCATCAAAAAAGATTTAAAAAAAAAAAAAAAAAAAAAAAGTGTTAACTATTTATAATTATTAAAAAGAATAATTACTGTATTATATTTAAATAAATTAATCTATTAATCATATGAATAGCAAATTGTCAATTCAATTTATATGATTTGAAATTTCTGGATGATTTTGTAAAATATTAAATATGATATTTTGCAATATCATAAAATATAAAACGGAGTTCTCTAATAATTTTTTTTTTCTTATTCATTTTATAGTTTTTTTTAAAAAAAAAATACCCTAAAACATTTATTATTGATATTAGTTATTTCATTTCATAGTTTTTGTAAACCCATGAAATGAAATAACCAATGTTATGACTGAAATCAAAAAATTTAAAGAATATATGAAAATACATAACTAAAGACCAATTATATCAAAGTATATATAATAAATTATTTAATGAAATTATAAATAATTATTATTATGATTTTCTTTTATTAAAGTTAATATATATATATATAAGTATAAATATTTTATGTAATTCATACATTACATTCTTGTTATATTTCATGAATCTAAATTATATAAGTTTATATAATTAAATAAAAAAAATTTTATTTTATCATTCAAATTTTTGTTAAATAAAAAATTTATATTAAAAATATTAAAAAATAAATAATATAATAAAAATTAGTATACTTAAATAAAATAGTAACCTGTAATGTAAAGTATATATATTTTTGATAAAAACTTATTAAAAAAAGTATCTAGTTGTTTATAATGAATTCATTATAAAAAAAAAAAAAAAAAAAAAAAAAAAAAAAAAAAAAAAGAAAGAATATATATATATTTATATATATTTTAATAAATATTTAATAAAATTAAAGTAAATTTTTTTTCTTATTTATTCATTTTTTTTTTTTCTATTTATTCTTTTTTTTTTCTATTTTTTTTTTCTAATTATTATTGATAATGGACATAATTACATCCATTATCATTTTTACAAAAACTTATTATTATTGTATTTCTTTAATATTTTTCAATAATAATAGTTATATAATTTATTAAAGTATCTGAATAAAGATACTAATTAAATATTATTATATATCATCTATTATTAATTATAATTAATAATATGAATGGTAATATTTAAAAATTACATATTAAAAATTTTAATAATTTTTAATAATATTGAATATAATAATAGTTATATAATTTATTAAAGTATCTAAATAAAAATAATTTATTAAAGTATCTAAATAAAAATAATAAAGTTTTTTTAAAAAAATAATTTTTTTAAAAAAAAAAAAAACTCCACCTTTAATAATTTATATGATTTATATTAAATTTAAATTATTAAATTATTAATTTTATTAAAAATAATTTAATCTTTTTTTTATTTTATTATATTTTATTTTATTTTATTTTTATTAATACTTTAATACTTTTTACTCTTTTATATTACTCCACTATTTATTTTATTTTTTTTTTATTTTATCTTATTTTATTTTATTTTATTTTATTCAATCTGTACTTTATATTTAATATTCTACTATTTATTTTATTTTATTTTATTTTATTTTATTTTATTTTATTTTATTTTATTTTATTTTATTTTATTTTATTTTATCTTATTCAATCTGTACTTTATATTTAATATTCTACTATTTATTTTATTTTATTTTATTCAATCTGTACTTTATATTTAATATTCTACTATTTATTTTATTTTATTCAATCTATACTTTATATTTAATATTCTACTATTTATTTTATTTTATTCAATCTATACTTTATATTTAATATTCTACTATTTATTTTATTTTATTCAATCTATACTTTATATTTAATATTCTACTATTTATTTTATTTTATTCAATCTATACTTTATATTTAATATTCTACTATTTATTTTATTTTATTCAATCTATACTTTATATTTAATATTCTACTATTTATTTTATTTTATTCAATCTATACTTTATATTTAATATTCTACTATTTATTTTATTTTATTCAATCTATACTTTATATTTAATATTCTACTATTTATTTTATTTTATTCAATCTGTACTTTATATTTAATATTCTACTATTTATTTTATTTTATTCAATCTGTACTTTATATTTAATATTCTACTATTTATTTTATTTTATTCAATCTGTACTTTATATTTAATATTCTACTATTTATTTTATTTTATTCAATCTGTACTTTATATTTAATATTCTACTATTTATTTTATTTTATTCAATCTGTACTTTATATTTAATATTCTACTATTTATTTTATTTTATTCAATCTGTACTTTATATTTAATATTCTACTATTTATTTTATTTTATTCAATCTGTACTTTATATTTAATATTCAACTATTTATTTTATTTTATTTTAAAAAATTTTATAAATTAAAAATAGTGTATAAACAGTTTTCTTAACTAAAAAAAAGAAAAATAAAATTATATTAATATATGAATAATAAGAATAAATATTATACTAATTGTAATTTACTTTTTTTTCTCTATAATATTTTTATTAAAAAAAAAATTTCAAAACTCATTCCTTTAAAATAATTATTTGATTAAAAAAAAAAATAAAAACAATAAAAATTTAAAAAAAAAAGTATAAATTTTTTATACTAATTAATAAATATTTTAAAAATGATTTAATTGTTAATAATTAAAGTTCTTTTTTTATTATTATTATTATTATTATTATTATTATTATTATTATTATTATTATTATTATTATTATTATTATTATTATTATTATTATTATTATTATTATTATTATTATTATTATTATTATTATTATTATTATTATTATTATTATTATTATTATTATTATATAATTGTTTTACTGTAAATATTAACAAATATTAACATTTTTTAATATTAATACTACATTATATTTAATTTTATATTATAGTATACATAAAAAAATAAAAATTACAATAAATTAATCACAGTATTTGTTATATAAATATTAAAATTTGATTATAGTGTCAATTTAATATTAACATTACAATAATAAGAATATTAATAATATGAATAATAATTAAAGTTCTAATTGTTCAAATGTCCCAATATAACTATAGGAAATATTTGAAAAAAAAAAAAAAAAAAAAAAAAAAAAAAAAAAAAAAAAAAAAACATAATTGAAATTTTAAAGTTAATTATAAACTTATAAATATTTTAGAGACATAGTAGATATTAAATGAACTATTAAGTAATGCTTTGCTATAAATATAACATTTAAAAAAAATTATATTTTTATGTTTGAGAAATAATAATAATTAAAAATGATGATAAAATAATTAAATAATATGATATTCTGATTATTAATTGTTATATTTGTAATATTAGTAATGATAATGATATTTATATTTGAAATATGTATTATTTGATTTTAAAGAGCAATAAAATGAAATTGTACTATCTATAACATATAAATGGAATAAATGGATTATTAACTGTGGTAGATGAGGAAAATATTATTATTATACAATAATGTAAATATTTGAAAATATTTTTAAAGAAAAAGAATTTTAAGAGATGTTATATTAAATGGAATGAAATAAAAAAAAAAAAAAAATAAAAAAAATAAGTAATAATTGCCATAGTATTCAAATTCTTATTATTCTTATTCTTAATAGTAGTTAATAGTTAAATAATATAAAAAAGATAATTATATTAATGAAATTAGATGTTAATTTTTTTAATAATAAAAAATGTAAATTTAGAATTGTTTCAATAGTCCATTAATGAAACATTTACTTATAAAAAATATAAAGAAATGAAATGGAAAAAATATTTAAACCAAAGTAATATATATATATTTGAAATATTTTCTAAAATTAATCACCATAATTAAAGAAGGTAATATTAAAATAAATAACCATATAAATAATATAAAAATATATTTATTTTTGAATATTACTAAATAAGTGAACATCATTTTTAATAATATCTTTGGTAAAAAAAAAAATTCATCTCTCTAACTAAAATATATATGTTAATAAAAATAAATAAAAAAATAAATGATTTATAAATTTTTTATTTAGGTTCTGTTATTTATTTATTTATTTATTTATTTATTTATTTATTTATTTATTTATTTATTTATTTATTTATTTATTTATTTATTTATTTATTTATTTATTTATTTATTTATTTATTTATTTATTTATTTATTTATTTATTTATTTATTTATTTATTTATTTATTTATTTATTTATTTATTTATTTATTTATTGAAAAATATTATTATAAAATTAATAAATAAATTTCTTAAGACTGGTTACCTATATCTTTGATTAGGAATACAGTTTCCATTGTATTAATTAAAAAAAATAAAATAAAGGAGATCTTTCTAAATATAATAGCTATTAAGCATTATATTTAAAAAAATTTTATTTGGACTTGAACAATTTGGATTTCGTAATGATGAAAAAAAGGATTAGTCCTTTATTTTCATTAAAGAAATCTATCAAAGAAGAACAAAAAAAAAAAAAATTAATGGTAAACCTGAATATTATTAGTTTTCTTTGGATTTCAAAAAGGATTGCGATTCATTAACAGTTTTCATCGTTTTAACTCTTGATTGTTTCATCTCGGAATTTGTAGTAAAAATTTTGATTTCATCTCTTCTCTATATTTATCTTCTATAAGGTCTTTTGTAAATATTCTTGGATTAAAGAGTCTTTTACTCTTATGAAAAAAAAAAAAAAAAATAAAAAATAAAAAGAAAAAGAAATATTAAAAAAAAATAATGCTATTGAAGCATACTTGTCAGATATTGCTACAAAACACAAATATATTACAATAATTAATTAAAGTTAACCAAAGGTTTATTCACTTCAAAAATTTATTCTATCATAGATGTAAAAACACTGATTTTAGATTAGAATAATTGAATTTTACTTTAAGTTGTGAATATATCTATAGTATTGTTATTGTTTTTTTTTTTTTTTATTTTATTTAGTAGTGGCAGAATTACAGAAAATTATTTTAAATAATGACAATGTTGCAGTAAAAGGGATCAGTTATTTATCCACTGGATATTTGAATATTCCATTTTTTCTAAGGGTAGATCAATATCATTATATTTAATCAATGACTATTTTATTTTATTTAAAAGTAAAATAAAAAAAAATAATGAAATTACCTTTATTTTCTTCCTATTCTTCCTATTCATCAACTTTAGGTTGTAAAAAAAAAAAAAAAAAAAAAAAAAAAAAAAAAAAAAAAAAAACTAATAATTGAACGTATTTATTGTTCCTTTTTGGTAGAACTTTAGCTTTATTTAAAAGGTTTTTAAGAGAGGATTTTGTAGGAGCTAACAATACAATATCATCAACAAATAGGCCACTATAACAATTTTTTTTTTCCTTTCAGTCATTACATCACACCAATTTCTCTTGCATTTATTAAATACATCATTGATAAATATATTAAATAAAACACAATAGTATATTAGAAATTCTTTTAAAAGTTTATTTCTTTCAATCATTACATCACATCACATCATTTCTCTTGCATTTATCAAAAACATCATTGATAAATATATTAAATGAAACACTATAATGTATTAGAAATTCTTTTGAAAGTTTACCATTAAAGCTTTTTTTTTTTTTTTTTTTAATTTAAAATTTAATTAAAAATTAAAAATCTTAAAAATTTTAATATATAAAAATAAAGTTTATGAGTTAAAATGGAAAAAAAAATAAAAAAAATAGAATTATTTTATTTTTTTTTTTTTTTAGATTATTCTAAATATTTTTTAAATATTATATTAAAAAATGTTTAATAATTAAAAAATATATATATAAAAATGGAAAAATAGAATAAAAAATATATAAAACATATTAATAGAACAAAAATAAAGATATTTTTTATATAAAGAAGAAATTTTGTCTTAAATTATAAAAAATTAAAACAAATTAAAACAAAAATAAAAAAATAAAAATAAGAATATTATTTTCAATTTATATATCAAAAAAAAAAAAAAATAAAAATAAATAAAAATAATAATAATAATAATAAATAAATAAAATAATTAATAGTAATAATTAAATATAGTAATATAATTTGAAATTTATTTTTATAAATAATTATATATATTTGTTGATTAATTTGAAATTTAAATTAAAAAAAAAAAAAATAATAATAATAATAATAATCAATAATCAATAATCAATAATCAATACTAATCTCAATAACAATCAATAATAAGGAAAAAAAAAAATGAGTGAAATTGAATTAGAATTAAAAGTTTTAAATTATTTAAAAGATAATAATGAAAAATGTTTAAATTGTATTAATGATAATAAAAAATTTATACAAGAATATTATAATGAAAGTGACAATTCACTTGCGGTAAAAAAATTTGTAAATAAATTAAATGATGTTGTTATGGATTTAACAAAATTTAAATTGATGAATAAAGTGTTAAGTCATTCTGCTTTTAAGGATATTTATAAGGAATTCAGAGAAAGTGATATTTTAATTCGAGCTTGTCAAAACGCAAAGAATAAAAAATTAGTGGAATGGCTTCTTACTAAAAATATTGATCCTTACCTTCAAGATAATGAAGGAAAAACCGCATTAATGCATGCTTCTGAACATTATCAGTTATTATTTGCTGTTGATAAACTAATTGAAGGTAGTAATGATCACATTCACCTCACGGATAATAATGGAAATACAGCATTATTCTATGGTAATAAAGAGGCCTTTATTAAAATGCTTAAAGCTAAATTTGATATAAATCATATTAATAATGATAATGAAAATATCTTTCTTAATTTTTGCAAAATGGATAAATTTAAGTCATTTAATCTTCTCTTAGACTTAGATATTGATTTTAATCTTGTTAATAATGTAGGAAAAACAGGAGCGATGTATTTAGTTGAACACAACAGATTTATACAATTGAAAGAACTAATTACCAGAAAACACATTGATGTGAACTATAAAAATAAATTTGGAGATACGTTAGTATCCATTTTTATCAGTAATTACTACAAAAATTATAGTAATTATATTGGTAACTTTGTTATTGAGAGCAATTACTCACTCTATAAAAATGCTGCTTTAACTTTAAAAAGTTTAGTTAAGGCGGGTTGTGATTTAAATGTCATCATAGATGATGATGGTAATACACCCATAATTTTCTTCTTATTAACAGAAGATTATGTTAGTGCCAGTTATATTCTTAGTAAATGTGATATTGATCTTTCAATTAAAAATAAGTTTGATATCAGTGCCTCTTTACTTTCCGAATTTATAAATAAAAGTGCATTTGATCATTTACAATATAATAAAAGAAGAAATAAAAATAAATTTTCTTATGAGAGTTTAATAAACTTACTTAGATCCAATAAAACCTTTGATTCCAGTTATAGTAATAGTAATAATATAAGTATGAATAAACAATACAGGTATTCTCCATCCTCCAACACACCATTTGTTCAGCAATGGTTTTTAGAAGCTTTATATCCTAATATTGGAGTTGAATTATATGTTCATTCATTCAGAAGATTATTATGAGATTTGTATGGAATACTTAGCATCAATCATCAAAATAAAATTTTAATAATACTTTTATAAAAAAAAAAAAAAAAATATATATATATATACGTTGCAAGCCATGTCGCCATTGTTATTGAGTAGTATGGTGAAATCTCAAAATTTTATATTGACATAAATAAACTGTTCACTGTTATATATTAAATAATTCGCTTCATTTTATTTTATATAATAAAATAAATTCTTGGCCATCATTGTACGATTATATATATGATAATAAAAAAAAATAAAAAATAAAAAATAATAATAATAATAATAATAATAAATATTTTAAATAGTAAATAAACAATAAAATATTAAAAATAAAAATATTAAAAATAAAAATATTAAAAATGAAAATATTATAATGATTATTATAATTATTATTATTATTATTATTATTATTATTATTATTATTATTATTATTATTATTATTATTATTATTATTATTATTATTATTATTATTATTATTATTATTATTATTATTATTATTATTATTATTATTATTATTATTATTATTATTATTATTATTATTATTATTATTATTATTATTATTATTATTATTATTATTATTGTTAGCTTTATTAAATTTAGATCTATAATAATATTCCTTATGGAATATGGTATACAAGGGAAATAAGTGTATGATCTATCTTTCGGCTTTAAATAAGTAATAAAGTCACATGTTACAACATGCGTTTTCCATAACATAAAATAAATTAAAAATTAATTAAATAAATATTAAAAGATAATTAACATAGATTTATACAAGACGATAGATCATAATACATTTAAGTAATCATTAAATATAAATAAATAAATACACATAAATATAAATAAATACTATAAATAAATAAATTAAATATATAGTTAAATTATGAGTGCAGTCAACACTCCCCCTCAAATAATATTTTTAGATAAAAATGTTGTTTGTAAATTTTTGTATCTTTGGTCCATTTGAGTCCTTGGTTAATATGTCCGCTAGCATGTTTTCAGTATCAATATATTCTAATTTTACTTTCTTCTTTGCAATATTGTCCCTGTTGAAATGATATCTTACACTTATATGCTTTAATTTTGTATTTATTTCTCCGTTCTCCATTATTTTCTTACTTGCTTGATTATCTGTATAGATTTTAACAGTTATCCATTTGTTTAAAATTTCTTTTATTATATTTCTAATCCATAATATTTTCTTTATATTTTCGGAAGTGCTTATGTACTCTGCTTCAGCAGTAGACGTAGCAACACTTGTTTGTTTCTTGGACAACCAGCATATCGGACTTGTTCCCATAAGTATTATTCCTCCTGAGGTAGATTTTCTATCTTCCAAACAGCCGGCAAAGTCAGAGTCGGTATATGCAACAAGCTCCCCCTTTCCATTATATTCTATCTTAAATTCTTTGGTACTATTAATATATTTTAGAATATTTATTATTTTGTTCCAATCCGATATAGTTGGATTTTCACATTTTCTTGAAGCTTTATTTACAGCGAAAGCTATGTCAGGTCTAGTACATTTCGAAAGGTATATTAAGGAACCTATTGCGCTTTTGTAGATTGTTTTATCGAAAGGTTTATTGTTTTCTGATATTTTATTATCACCAGTACATGGTGTTTTTCTTTTCTTTGTATTATCAATATTAAATTTATATAACATATTATTTATAAAATTTTTCTGTGAAATAATATATGAATTATTTTCTTTCTTTACTTCAATTCCTAATATGTATTCAATTGGATCACATTTAGATATTTTAAATTTTGATTTTATTTTATTTATTATTTGTTTAATGTATTCGTTTTCTCCAGCGATGACCATGTCGTCCACGTATAAGCCGATAATGCATTTTGTTATATTATTTTTTGTAAATTTGAAAATACATTGTTCGGATTTAATTTGAATGAACTCATTTTTTATTAGGAATTTTCTAATGGTATTATACCATTGTCTACCAGATTGCTTAAGGCCATACAAAGCTTTGTTGAGCTTCCAATATCCCCGCCCAAAGCGCGTATCGCCTTTAGGAATAGTAGTATAAATATCTTTATCAAGCGGAGCATTAAGGTAAGCGGCCTTTATATCTAGCTGGAAAATATTCCACTTAAGAGCAGCAGAAATAGCGAATATTAATTTAAGACCATCAATGTTTAGAGTAGGAGAATAAGTTAATTCATAATCGATTCCCCATTTTTGTTTAAATCCACGAGCAACTAAACGAGCTTTATATTTATAAATATTATTATTTGAATCACGTTTAGTGTTGAAAACCCATTTTGTGGTAATGATGTTTTTGTTTTTAGGTACATTTTTAACAAAAGTCATAATATTATTAGAATAAAGGTTATTAAGTTCATCATTAATAGCCTCAATCCAGTTATTTTTGTCTTCACTGTTTATTGCTTCTTCATATGTATTAGGAATGTGACAAAATATAGAAGCAATAATAATGTCGTTGATTTGGTCTAGTTTTCTACGAGAACTAATATTAGTAGGTGCAGTCTCTTTATATTTTGGACTAAGTGGTCTTTTATGGATATTGCCATATTCTGTATTGGCTACAATGTCATCCATAATTTCATCTTTATTAAAATCAATAACACTTGATGCATCTATAAGAGATTTGTGGGCATAATTTTCTTTGTTTACTATATTATTGTTGCTAAATTTATTATTTATTTCGTTATGATTAGTAAGTGAAATTTCGTCTGTTTTTTGAGAAATTTGGTTGGTTGAAGAATCGGTTATTAAAGGTAAATTCTGATTAATATTATATGGAAGAGTTATATTTTTAAGATTTTCCATTACCGTATTTTTATTATCTGAAGGAATATTATTGATATCTATTGTAGGAGTGGAGAAATTATAGTTTTTCTTCATAGAGTCGCTGGATTTTGAATTTTGTTGAATTAATTTATTATATTTCGATAAAAAATTTTTATTAATAAAATTTTGATCATTTTTTGGTATATTTTTGATATTCATTGATTTATTTGAATTATTAATAGATTTATGTGAATCATTATTGTTGTCATATGTTATATGTGATTCATTAGTGTTATTTGAAATTTTTGAATTATTTGAAAAATTTTTGATATGATATGAATGTGATTTTGCTTCAGCCAATAAATTTTCTTGAAAATTTTCATCATTTTTTGAAAAATTTTTATTATTAAAATTTTTTTTCATATTATTATTATTTATTGTAAAATTCTGTAAATTTTGGCTTGATTTTTCATTATTTAAAAATATTATATTTTTATCAAAATTTTCAAATTCGGTTATTTTTTTCTTTTCCTTTGTTCCTGCTGGAAGTTGAAGCGGCGTAAGCAGGATCTTCTGGTTTATATTTTTCAATAATACTAGAATTAAAATTGGTATTCTTAGTATTATTTCTAAACTTTTTATTATAATTTTTATTTATTATTTCTATCTCATTCAAATAATTATTTTCAGAATTATTTTTGTCAACATTGTTGAAATTGAATTTCAATTTAAATTCACAATTATTTTTATTTTTAATTTCAGGATTAATTTTAGAATTAATTTCAACATCTTTATTTAAATTATGGTTATTTTTCTGGTTTATATCTTTATTATCAAATTCTTGATTTTCTTCATTTAACGATATATTATTGACATGCTTATTTTTAATGTAATTACTTTTATGTTCTGTATTAGTAGTCCTTTCATTATTAATATTTTCATTTAAACTGTTTTCTTCATTTAAGATGTTTCTTCCATTAAAATTATTTTCATTGTTCATATTATTATCTTCATTTATATTATTATCTTCATTTATATTATTATCTTCATTTATAATATTATCTTCTGGATTCATATCTTTTCTATTGTTGTCTTTCATAAATGAGAAGTAAGAGTCTTTATAATTGCTTGTTTCGTATTTGTGTTTACTAGGCTCTTCTTCAACGAATTCTACATCGTTAGTATAATGTATTTTATTATTTTCAATATCCATGATAATATATGAATATTTTTTATCATCAAATCCCAAGAATACGCCCTTCTTAGCATTTGGTAAAAATTTTGATTTGTGTTGTGTATCATCCCTGTAATAACACACACAACCAAAATGTTTTAACTCTACCTTTTTGTTGTAAAATACTTCATTGGGTATTAAAAATTTATTTCCTGAATGGGGAATTAAGTTATATATGTAGCATGCCTGTTTTATGGCGAAATTCCAAAAGTTTTCTGATAATTCTGCCCAATATAGAAGAGTTTTAGCTGAATTTCTAAGAGTTCTGTTTATTCTTTCAGCTTTTCCATTAACTTCAGGACAACCTGGTGGAGAATAGGTTTTTTCTATTCCATTTTCTTTACAGTATTTATTAACTGTTTTATTTTTAAATTCCTTTCCTCCATCTGATTTAAATATTTTAATATTATATTCTTCAAATTGGTTATTTAAGTACTTGAAGAATTCCACAATTAATTCGGGGGCTTCGGCTTTAGATTTTAAAGTATATATCCATACTTTTCTTGAGAATTCATCCATGAATGTAATAAAGTATTTTTTATTATTGATAGATGAATTGTATGGACCTGAAATGTCTGAATGTATTATTTCTAATATTTTCGTAGCTTTTGGTGTTTTTCCTCCGTGTGATTTCCTTGACATTTTAGCTACTTTACATTCTATGCATTTAGGAGTTTTTATTTGGTGTAAACTTAGATATTTGTTTATGTTTTCTAGGTAATAATGACCTAGTCTTCTATGCCAAATTTCAAGGCTTTTTTCATCAACTTCGTTTAAAGCCATAATATTTTTATCCTTTTCTTCAAAGTTTTTATTAATCTTGTAAGTATTTACTAAGAATTGATTATCATTTGTAGAATAATAAGTTCCTATATATACATTATTTGGACCCCATAAGTTAAATCTACCACGTGTATAATCATCAGTGTCAATAATGACTCTATATCCTATTTTGGCTAGTTCTATTCCACTAATAAGATTTTTAGTTGCAGATTTTGAATATAATACCTTGTCTAGTCGTACATATATTCCATTAATGTAACATTCGTAAGTACCATATCCTTCGAAGCTACACATTGTCCCATTGGCACATCTTAACTTTATTTTGCAGTGAATAAAATTATTTAGCAAATTAAAATCATTAGTTATATGTTCTCCAGCACCAGTATCATATAACCATTCACTGGTCTTATCATTTTCTTCATAATAATTGATGTTGTTTACATATAATTCCTCTTTTTTATTAGGAATTGTTATCTCCTTTGGAATAATAAAACTATCATTCACGTATTCAATTAATCCAGAAAATTTAACCTTATTGTTAATGTTTATTTCTTCTTGTTTTTCTATCAGTGCCCTTGCGTCTTCAAAATCAAAATTATCGTCATAACTACTGGCACTGTCTGGATCAGAAATTTTACTTATTAAATGTAAAGACTTCTTTGGATGATCATTTAATGTGGTCTTTACTTGAAGCTTTTCTTGCCTCCCTTTATTATGATTTGACTTCGTCTTCATATTATATATGCAGTTTCTGGTAGAGTGTCCTTTAACTTCACAAATGTGACAATATGATTTATTATTATTGTCTTTGTTACTATTATCTTTATTATTATTGTTATATTGGTTACCATTTTGCTTTCCTCTTTTCTTAGAGTTAGAGCTTTTGTTATTATGGTTGTTGTGTTCATTTTTCTTTGAGGAATTACTAGTTCTTCTTCCTCTACCGATAAAATCTAGATCCATTGGATCATCTTTTTCAATGGTTTTGTTATCTTCCCAATTTTCTAGGTAAGATTTTGCATAAATAAAACTTTTGAGATTATTAATATATACATTAGGGTCACTATTCAAATTAATTTGAATGATATTTTTATAATCATCCGGTAGTACGTTATAGAGATATTTTAATTTTTCCTTATCAGTGATCTCCACATGTTGTTCTTCCATATCATCGAAAGTTTCTTTCATAAGTTCTAGTTTTTCGATGATTTGATTTCTATCTCTGGCTTTAATACTTCTTAACCTTTTAAGCCAGTATTCCATATCAGCATTTGAATTTCCATATTTTGATTTGAGTCTTTCCATTATACGGAAACCATTATTAAATCTGCTGATTTCTCTTAAAACAGAATCATCGACATTCTTACTGATCATGAGTATCATGTCAGCATCGATCCTTTCTGCTTCCTCAACTAATCTGATATGATTAAGAGGATTACCAAAAAAGTTAGTTAGCTGAGTATTGATATCAACGTCATTGTTTCGATTAACCTCAGCATTATTGTTTCGAATAGGTGCGGCAGGAGCTTGCGGCAACATTTTGGTAATTAATTTAGTAATTACCTTGTTGATAACATCGTTGACATTGGGGTTGTAATCAAAACCTACATCATTAAGTTTTCCAACGACGTCGACTTCCATGAATTCCTTAATACCTTGACGTTTAGCGGCATTGTCAATAAGGAATTTCCACTCATTAAAGTTGGATTTTCCATGGAGGCGTTGGTCCTTAACTAAGTTAAAGTCTTGCATGATTTCGAAGCGGTGAAGCGAATTAATTAAGTACTTTTAATAATAAATGATATGAGTCAACTGAGACTCTTAATCTGTTAGCTTTATTAAATTTAGATCTATAATAATATTCCTTATGGAATATGGTATACAAGGGAAATAAGTGTATGATCTATCTTTCAGCTTTAAATAAGTAATAAAGTCACATGTTACAACATGCGTTTTCCATAACATAAAATAAATTAAAAATTAATTAAATAAATATTAAAAGATAATTAACATAGATTTATACAAGACGATAGATCATAATACATTTAAGTAATCATTAAATATAAATAAATAAATACACATAAATATAAATAAATACTATAAATAAATTAAATTAAATATATAGTTAAATTATGAGTGCAGTCAACATTATTATTATTATTATTATTATTATTATTATTATTATTATTATTATTATTATTATTATTATTATTATTATTATTATTATTATTATTATTATTATTATTATTATTATTATTATTATTATTATTATTATTATTATTATTATTATTATTATTATTATTATTATTATTATTATTATTATTATTATTATTATTATTATTATTATTATATTATTATTATTATTATTATTATTATTATTATTATTATTATTATTATTATTATTATTATTATTATTATTATTATTATTATTATTATTATTATTATTATTATTATTATTATTATTATTATTATTATTATTATTATTATTATTATTATTATTATTATTATTATTATTATTATTATTATTATTATTATTATTATTATTATTATTATTATTATTATTATTATTATTATTATTATTATTATTATTATTATTATTATTATTATTATTATTATTATTATTATTATTATTATTATTATTATTATTATTATTATTATTATTATTATTATTATTATTATTATTATTATTATTATTATTATTATTATTATTATTATTATTATTATTATTATTATTATTATTATTATTATTATTATTATTATTATTATTATTATTATTATTATTATTATTATTATTATTATTATTATTATTATTATTATTATTATTATTATTATTATTATTATTATTATTATTATTATTATTATTATTATTATTATTATTATTATTATTATTATTATTATTATTATTATTATTGTTGTTGTTGTTGTTGTTGTTGTTGTTGTTGTTGTTGTTATGAGTCAGGAATATATGGTTTATAATTATATCAATTATATTCATATAATTTATGAAAAAGAATTACTAGTACTTGATTATTCTAAATTAAATGCTGTTATATTAATATTGTAATTATCGATGTACTTGATAAATCATAATTTTGGTGTATTGAAATTGATTATATTTGTAGCTAATTATATTATTCTAGCCATTTAAACCATATTAGTATATAATGCAAATTGTTTCATAATAAGATTTAATATTTCAGTTAATTTCTTCTTGAGGGCTGTATTTTCACCATATTTTCTCTATTTAGGTTATTTTTATTCATTTTCAAAAAAAAAAATAAATAAAAATAAAAATAAAAATAAAAATAAAAATAAAAATAAAAATAAAAATAAAAATAAATATATATATATATATATATATAATTTTAAATAATCAGCAGAAAGAATCAGTTAATTTTCCTTTAATATTTAAAATTCTTTATTTTATTTTGCCTACTTCCCCCCTCCTAAAATCCAAATTTTTTAAAAAGATTTTATATATATGAATTTTCTCATCCTATAAAATATTAATAATAGAAGTTTAATGATGATTATAACTTTCAAAATACCTTTTGCAATCAATAAGTATAGTTTGTAGATGGATAAGTATCATTCATTTGTATATAACTCATAGTTATATTTATTATTTTATCATACTTTTCATCACAGAAGTTTGTTTTATGATTATATTAAATTAGTTATTATCTAAACCCATTTCACGTTAGGAATTACCACTCTATCATATTTCCTCTTGAATATTTTGGATATTATATTTTAAATTATTTTGTATGAGATCTCTGACAAATAGTCTCCTCCATTATTGTAATTTATATATATATATATAAATAAGCGTTAAAATAACTATACTTTAAATAATATGTTACGTAGTTTAAAAAAATAAAAAAAAAAAAAAAAAAAAAAAAAAAAAAAAAAAAAAAAAAAAAAAATTCATTATTTCATATATGATTGTTTAAATCTTTGTAATGTATATTATTAAATTGTGTTTTATATATTCATAGGGTAGAAATTGTTTATCACATAGTATATTTCTTTATGTGTAAATATATTATATTAACTAATAGCCTAGAGTTTTATTTGTTAAAATGTCAAATTATAATTTCAATTAAGAGTCTCCAGTATGAAGATCTATAATTTGCTCTTATATATACGTTTAAGCTTGTTTTTCCCTAAAAAAAATTAATATTTACATATATATATATATTTTTTTGGATTTTTATTTTACTTGTAATAACTTCCTTTTATCAACTATTTTTATATTTTACGCGGTTTCTTCAATCTTGCAATCTTGATCATTGTGATCAGTTTTATTAGTCTTTAATTGATATAATTGAACAGCTTTTATCATAATTTAAAAACCCAATTTTTTTTTTTTTGATATAATATTGTCTCTGGTAAAAGATTCTTTTGTTAAGAATCTTTTTTTAAGAGTAAGATGGGACTTTTAATCTGTAAAGAGTCAGGAATTTATGGTTAATAATTAGGTGTAAAGATTTAATAAAATCTTTAATAATTAATTTTTACATAATTAATTAATGTAATAAAATTACATAAATTTATGATTTACGTATATGAAATTAATTATAAATTTATGTAAACTTTTCATAAAGGAAAAATTATTATTTAAATAATTTTGGATAATAACTTAAATCTAAATAATTTATTTAAGTTAGTTAATTTAGTTTAGTTTATTTAAAATAGTTATTCTATTTAACTTAGTTAATTTAGTTTAGTTAGTTTAAAATACTTTAAAATTAATTTCGGAATAGTTTTAAATAGTTAAAATTAGTTTAAATAGTTTACAAAAATAGTTTTGAATTGTAAATATATAAACATTAGTATTAATAATATTTATATAATAAATATATAATAAATGAGTTGTTATTGAATTTAATTATTATTGTAAATAAGTTGAAAGTTTATTAAATTAATTATTGTTTAGTTTAGTTAAGTTAATTATTATTTAATAAAATTATTAATAAATATTTTGTTTATAAATAAATAGTAATATATGTAAATTAGATAGAAATAATATATTATAATGTAATAATGAAAAAATATAAATACATGTAAATTTCTATAATTAAATCGATGTATTAGTTATTGACTATATGATAGTTAATAACAAAAAGAGATTTAATTTTTTTTAATTAATAAAGATTATTTTATTTAAAAAAAACGAATTTTTATTACGTGTTTTTTTTTTTTATTTTGGTGTTAAAATTTGTTATTTGTAATCTGTTTCTGATAGAACTCTTTACAATAACTAATACCTTATAAATCAAAGAAACACGTTACAAATAACAAGTTTTTGGATAACTACCGCCGTATTTAGAAGAAGTAACTGAATTCTTGGATAACTACCGCCGTATTTAGAAGAAGTAACTGAATTCTTGGATAACTACCGCCGTGTTTAGAAGAAGTAACTGAATTCTTGGATAACTACCGCCGTGTTTAGAAGAAGTAACTGAATTCTTGGATAACTACCGCCTTGTTCAGGATAGCTACCTTAGATAAAATTTGTATTTGGATTAATTGTTTCATTATTTTTATTATTTTATATTTAGTTGTATACTCGTTCGACACCTTTTTAAGTGGATAGCGTCTGAACGACTTAACAACATTAAATATAATAATAATAATAATAATAAGTAATTAATAAAAGATTTTCTTGTTTATCAAGTGAATAATTAAATTATACACTTAATAAATCCTAATTGAATTAAGTGAACGCATAAATTATAAGTTACAAATTTTAAAGAAAAAAAAAAAAAAAAAAAAAAAAGATTTTAATTTTTTTGGAAATTCAAATTGGAAGAACTAAACATTATTTTTCAAAATCTAAATTTGGAAGACAACATGAACCAACAACAGCAGGTAAATCAAGTACCTCAGCTTAAAATAATCAACGACCCTCCTACATTCTCTGGAAATACGAGGGAATTAGATGGCTTCCTTACAAGAATCGAATTGGCAATTGATGCCAATCCTCAACGATTTACTAATGAAGCTGCTAGGGTAAACTTTATTATGTCTTATTTAACTGGAAAGGCTTTAAACTGGGCATCTTGTTTAAGAAGAAATAATAATCCCATTTTACAAAATTTAGAACAATTTGTAGCCGAATTAAGAAGAAATTTTGGTGATCCAGATGTTGAAGCATTTGTTGCGAATGCTAAACTCTGCAATATTCACCAATTTAAATATGGCCAAGTTGTTAATTATATTACAGCCTTTCAAAAAGTTAGTCAATACTCAAACTTCAATGATGCCGCAAAAATTTATATGTTCATTAGAGGCTTACATCCAAAAATGCATGAATATTTAGCCTTAGTTAATCCAAACCCCAATGATTTAAATGCTTTGTTCAGAGATATCGTTAATATAGAAAGTTTAACAAAAAGAAACGATATCAAGGAATATTACTTGACGCATCAAGATAGGAGAAATTATAATAGTGATGATCCTATGGATGTAGATCTTTTCAGAATTAGTAAAGGACAGAGAAATATAAGATACTTTCCAACACACGAAAAAAACTACGAGGAACATAAAGAGAATAATTCCGATAAAAGAAGGAAAGGTCTGTGCTTCATTTGTGGAAAACCTGGACACTTAAAATTTAATTGTCCAAATAAGAAAAGACCAAAAGGTGTTAAGATTATTAACAAATTCGACAACGAAAGCAAGTCTCCTTCTACCTCCCTCAAAAGAATTAAAAAGATCGAAGATTCTGAAAATATTTTTAATGTTTTAAATATAATAAATAACGAAAACTTGAATATAAAAGGAAAATCCAATATTATTGATTTTTATATTAAGACTAATGATACAGAAGAAGTCAAGGCAAAAGTTCTTATTGATTCTGGATCGGATCTTAATTTTATTCATCCTGAATTTGCTAGAATTAACAAATTCAAACTTAATCTCATCGAGAAGCCTTTTAAAGTCGCTGGTCTTGGCTACGGAACCTCTAGTGTCAACAAGGAAACTGAAAAATGCATCTTACGCCTTAGGAATCATTTTGAAGTAATAAAATTGTATGCCCTCCGTATTCCTGATGTTGATATTATTTTAGGACTCCCTTGGATCGAAAAGCATTGCCCTATCAACTACCATGATTCAAAGAAAATCTCTTTCAGTTCAGGATACTGTGCTCGACATTGCAACGTAGGAAAAAGGAATAGAAAAAATAAGAATAAAAAGAAGTTAAACAAAATTTCTATTAAAGGAAAGGAACCATATGAAGAACTTTCCTTAACAAAGGAAAAGAATAATCCTAAGCGTAAGTATTCCTTCCAATCTGATTCCGATATAGATTCTGATGAAGAAATTACGATTAGACGTCGTCGCACTCGTATTAAAACTTGTAGTGAAAAAGAAGAACTTAATGATGTAAAAAATTTTTGTATAATTAATTATGATAGTGATGTAAATGATAGTTTTATGTTTGATAATGATGATGAAATTTATGAATTTAGTGATAGTAATAATATTAATTTAGATGAATTAAATAAAATTTGTAAAATTGATGTTTTATGTAAAAATGTAACAAAAAATTGTAATCATAATGATAATTTAAATAAAGATGAAAATAAAAAGTATATTTCTAAAAAGTGTTCTGTGAAAAATTTGTGTTGTATCTGTAATTGTTTGAAAATTAGTAATTTTGAGAATAAATTAAATCAAAAAATTATAGGAATACCTCCTATTTATAACAATTACGCAGAAGTATTCAATGAAAGAAATTGCAACGTACTCCCTCCACATCGTGAATATGATTGTGAAATAAGACTAAAGGATAATTCAAATTTATTTTATGGTCCAATATATCCTTTAACTGAGGCAGAACGAGATGAACTAAAAAAGTATATAAAAGAAAATTTAGAAAAAGGATTCATTAGGAAATCCAAATCACCCGCTGGTGCACCTGTATTATTTGTTAAAAAGAAAGATGGTTCATTGAGATTATGTGTTGATTATAGAAAATTGAATGAAATGACCATCCGTAATTCTTATCCTCTTCCTTTAATAAGTGAATTATTAGATAGAGTTAAAGGTGCAAAATATTTTACCAAGTTGGACTTAAAGTCTGCCTACAATTTAGTAAGAATTAAAGAAGGTGATGAGTACAAGACTGCATTTCGTACTAGATATGGTCATTTTGAATATTTAGTTATGCCTTTTGGCTTAAAAAATGCTCCAGCCACCTTCCAGCATTTTATAAATGATGTTCTTAGCGATTACTTAGATGATTTTGTTATTTCTTACATTGATGATATATTAATTTATTCGAATAGTTTAGAGGAACATCATGAACACGTTAAAAAGGTGCTTAAAAAATTATTAGAAAATGACTTGTACATTAAATTAGAGAAATGTGAATTCGATGTTACTGAAACCACTTTCCTTGGTTACATTTTATCAAAAGACGGCTTGAAAGTTGATCCTGAAAAGGTTAAAGCTATCCTAGATTGGCCTGTTCCTTCTAATGTAAAGGAAATACAATCATTTATTGGATTATGTAATTATTATAGAATTTTTATCAAGGATTTTGCTAAGATTGCGCGGCCCTTACATAAACTTACCAGGAAAAATGTTCCATTTCTCTGGGGTTCTGATCAACAAAAATCCTTTGATAAATTAAAAGAACTTTTTACTTCTGCTCCAATTTTAAGAAATCCTGATAGTAACAAACCTTTCATTGTGGAAACTGATGCTTCTAATTTCGCTGTTGGAGCTATACTTTCCCAAGAATTTGATGGTCAGTTACACCCAATTGCTTTTATTTCTACCAGTCTAACCAAATCTCAACTAAATTACCCCATTTATGATAAAGAGCTTCTTGCAATTAAAGTTACTTTGGAAGAATGGCGTCATTACCTTGAAGGTGCTCGCCATCCATTTACTATTTATACCGATCATAAAAACCTTACTTTTCCTAGGAAGCCTGAGCTACTTTCTCAACGACAAATTCGTTGGTATGAATTTCTTTCTCGTTTCGATTTTAATCTTGTGTATCGTTCTGGTAAAAAATCTGGTAAACCAGATATTTTGTCAAGAAGAAGTGATCATTTATTTGATTGTTCTCGTGATGTTTCTTGTTGTGTTATTAATCGTAACTCATGGGACGAGTCCTTAATTAATTCTATTTTGAAATCTTTAAATAATGATGATCTTTTTATAAAAATTAAATCATTTATTTTAAATAATAGTAATGTTAATCCACCTATTAAATTTATTGATAAGTGTAAAATTGATAAGGAAGGTTTCTTACTTTTTGATAACTTAATTTATGTCCCTCAGAATCTTCGCACAAGAGTTCTTGAAATACACCATGACTCTGTTACTGCTGGTCATTTCGGTGTACGCAAAACATTTGATTTGATTAATCGTAACTTTTGGTGGCCTAAGTTACGTAATGATGTTAAAATGTTTGTTAAGTCCTGTGAAACTTGCTGTAAAGCTAAAGTTCCAAGACATAAACCCTACGGTCTTTTATCTCCTTTGTCTACCCCCGACAGACCATGGTCAGACATCTCCATGGATTTTATTGTTGAATTACCGAAATCCAAAGATATGACCACTGTCATGACTGTTGTAGATAGATTGACTAAAATGGCACATTTTATTCCTTTACGTTGTCTTCCTACTGCTTCAATTGCTGCCGATTCTTTTATTAACCATATCTTTAGGTTACATGGCTTTCCTGATTCCATTGTTTCGGATAGAGGTACGCAATTTACTTCTGATTTTTGGAATCGTCTTTGCGAATTATTAAACATTAAGTTGTCATTCTCCACTTCGAACCATCCGCAGACTGATGGTCAAACGGAGAGGGTGAACGGAATATTGGAACAATATCTCCGTTGTTTCATAAATGAAAAACAAAATAATTGGGTTGACTTGTTGCCTTTTGCCGAATTTGCTTATAATAATACTCTGCAACAATCAATCAATCAATCACCATTTTTTGCAAACTATGGATTTAATCCAAAATTTAGTTTAGAAATTCCTTCTTCAGATAGTCCTCATAGAGCTGATGTTAGAGTGAAAGATATAAATGAAAATATTAAATTTTTAAAGGAAAATTTAGAGTCAGCTAAAGAAACTTATAAAAAGTATGCCGATTTCAAAAGATCATCCTCGCCAGATTTTGAAGTTGGTCAAAAAGTTTGGTTACTCAAAGGAAATACAACTAAGAATGTAAAAAGGAAATTAGCAGACCAAATGCTTGGTCCATTTGAAATTGTGAAGAAAGTTAGTTCATTAGCCTACAAACTCAAATTACCAAGTAATATGCGTTGTCACCCTGTTTTCCATGTATCTTTACTGGAACCATTTTATGAAAATGAATTTGCTAATAGAAATAATAGGAAAAGAAAGAATATTAAGTTAACTACCGATACCATAAATAAGATTCCTGAAAGAATTATTGATATGAGGACATATAGAGGAAAAAATCGTTTCCTCGTATCTTGGAAAGGCCTAGATTCTGTTGAAGATTCTTGGATCGATGAAGATCAAATTTACGATAGACAGCTAATTCAAGAGTACTTTTGTAAATCTAAAAGGAATAAACGAAATAATGTGGTTGATGATGGTGATAAAGATTTTAATGAAGAATACATTAGGCATAAATATCAACCATTTATAATTGACATTCCTTCCCGGAGATTGAACTCTATAGTTCGCAGGAGCTCAACTTAAAGGGCGAGAATGTAAAGATTTAATAAAATCTTTAATAATTAATTTTTACATAATTAATTAATGTAATAAAATTACATAAATTTATGATTTACGTATATGAAATTAATTATAAATTTATGTAAACTTTTCATAAAGGAAAAATTATTATTTAAATAATTTTGGATAATAACTTAAATCTAAATAATTTATTTAAGTTAGTTAATTTAGTTTAGTTTATTTAAAATAGTTATTCTATTTAACTTAGTTAATTTAGTTTAGTTAGTTTAAAATACTTTAAAATTAATTTCGGAATAGTTTTAAATAGTTAAAATTAGTTTAAATAGTTTACAAAAATAGTTTTGAATTGTAAATATATAAACATTAGTATTAATAATATTTATATAATAAATATATAATAAATGAGTTGTTATTGAATTTAATTATTATTGTAAATAAGTTGAAAGTTTATTAAATTAATTATTGTTTAGTTTAGTTAATTATTATTTAATAAAATTATTAATAAATATTTTGTTTATAAATAAATAGTAATATATGTAAATTAGATAGAAATAATATATTATAATGTAATAATGAAAAAATATAAATACATGTAAATTTCTATAATTAAATCGATGTATTAGTTATTGACTATATGATAGTTAATAACAAAAAGAGATTTAATTTTTTTTAATTAATAAAGATTATTTTATTTAAAAAAAACGAATTTTTATTACGTGTTTTTTTTTTTTTATTTTGGTGTTAAAATTTGTTATTTGTAATCTGTTTCTGATAGAACTCTTTACATTAGGTCAATTTTATTACTATACTATAACAGAAAATATCATTCGTTGATGAGGGATAGGAATATGAGGATTCTTAAGAAATTCTTTTTTTTTCTAACTTTATTATTCACTCCTTGTATGACAGGTTTCGGTTCTAAGTCATTTGGAAACGGTATACCTAAGTAGGTATAGCAATTCGTTTCAAGTTAACTCTTGTCTCGAACGATAAAAAAAAAAAAAGGATTATTATTATTTAAGAAATTTGGAAACTTCTCCTCTTACTATTAAACTTAACACATTTACTAATACCAAAAAAAAAATGCATTTCACTATTTCTGTTCCCACTTACCGGCTAATTTTAACAGTTTCCAAAGTTGGGATCTTGTTGGAGCACATAACACAATGTCCTGTGCGAATAGACCTCCATAGCATTGTTTATATTCTAAGACTTGTGTTAAAGGGTTGATGGACAATTATCAGAATCATTTAATATTTATTAAAAAAAAAAAAAAAAAAAAAAAAAATGGTGTGTTCGTCAAGATTGTCACCTCTCACCAATTTTTGTTTTTCTTGTTCATTAATGGAATATTTTTTTAATAAATATGACAAATATGAAATTTTAATTGGAGATAAAGTATATGTCTTTTTTTTTTTTTTCAATAAAATTATAGTACTTTCCTATGATACCTAAGTAATGAATCATCATTACTACATTATATATATAGAAAACTGAATCATATGCTATGCTTTCTTAAGGTCCTAAAAAAAAGCAAAGTATGTTTTCTTTAATTTTTAAAAAAATTTACGTTTCTGACATTACAATTCTTAATAAAGTATAAAGACTTATATACACTTATTTTTTTTTTTAAGAAATATAGATTATTCCGATTATTCTAGTCTAATAAATCCTTTATCGATTCCATATTTTAAAGATTCTATTAATGATGATTTTATATTCAAAAAAAAATTTTTTAAAGTCATTATATAGGTATTTCCATAATTTTAAGAAAAATCAAATAATCATTCTTAATATGATGGATTTAAGACTCTGAGACATTTAAAAAAAAAAAAAAAAAAAAAAAAAAAAAAAAAAGACAGTAATATTTTTCATTTTTGATTCTTCTGAATCATCTTTATCAAAGGAATCAAGAGCTTTGAAGAATTCCATTAGAATCCCATCAAGACCATTCGTGTCTTTAAAGTTAGAGGTAGATAAAATTGTTCCATTCTTGTTGCCTTGGATTTCCCAAATTCCAAAGTCTTTAGAAAGACCATGACCGAAAAGCATCCGATACTTTTA
>JACVTC010000002.1:1005000-1062500 GCA_016946835.1 Neocallimastix lanati (nom. inval.) | reverse complement strand
TCTTATATAAGGCATTAACCTTATCATTGGAAACTTCGGTAAAACTGTTACCAAAGTAATTATTTGATGGAGTTATTGGACTTGGAATTCTAGCATGATTCATACTGAGGTTAGAAGAAAAATGGGATGGTACGTTTGGAGTATTTGGAGTACCTATGGGTGAAAGGTAACCATTATTATTAAAATCTATTGAACTTGGAAAAGAACGGTATTGTGATAGATTACAACAACACCATATTTTATAGATAAGATAGATCACAAATTTTGGTAATGAAAGTTCACTACAACCTTGGAAAACTTCAGATACTTGAGTAACTTTAAATTGATTACTGATATCAATTGGTTTCTGTTGTTTTGATTTGGATTTTTGTTGTTGTTGTTGTGGTTGTGGTTGTTTTGATTGTTGTTTATATAAAAGAACTTCATTTTGTTGTTGTGGTTTATAATAATTTGTTACTATGACAGGTTGTTGTTGACGTTGTTGTTGAACATATACAGTATTAATAGAGAGAGGACTAACACGTCTTCTTTTACATATGTTAGAAGAAGAATAGTTACGAGCTCTCTTATTATTAGTGAAAGTATTTTCTGGAGTAGCCATAGCATTATTATTTTTATTTTGTGGTATAACATAAATTATATTATTGTTATTGTAGGTTTGACAGTTTATTGCCTTATTATTAAACATTTTTGTATATTATTTATATTTGATATTAAAAAAAATTAAAATAAAATTATATATATTATATGATATGAAACAAGTGATGAATCTTTTTATAAAAAAAAATGTTAATATATTAAACTATTTGTAAAATTATTATTATTATTATTATTATCTTTTTTTGTATTATATGATATTCCTATTATTTTTCTTTTTCTTGTTATTTTAAAATATTATTTTCATTATTGATATTATAAAAAAAAAAAAAAAAGAAAGGTTGATATTATTATTTAACTAAAACTATTATTATAAGTATAAATGTTATTTAGCTTCAGCAAATAATAATTTCTATATACTATTTTGTTGTTCTATTTTTATTAATAATTATTTATAAAACAAATAAATTTTTTTTTTATAATAATAAAAAAAAATTATTTGAATATATAACAAATAAAAATTACAATTATTTTTTTTTCTTAATATAAAGTTTAAATTTTTAAAAATAATAATTTTTTTTTTTTAAATTCTTAAAATATACTTTCTAGAGAGAAAAATTTTCTTCCTTTTATACTATTTTTTTTGTATATATAATCCTAAATAATTTTAAAATAAATATATGAATGCTATACTAATTAAATAAATTATTCCCAAATTAATAAAATTTAATATTTAATATTTATGATTATTATTATTATTATTATTATTATAATTATGATTATGATTATGATTATGATTATTACATATAAATATATATATTTTTAAATTTTTTTTTTTTTTTGAATAATGAATTTTAATTATTATTATTTTTTGTTTTGTTTAAAAATCCTTTTTTTTTTTTTTATTAATTTTATTTATTATATAAATTATATATAAAAACATATATTATATATATATTTTTTTTATTTTATAGTTGACATAGTATGGATATATTTTAAATATGATATAGATTAAATTTTTATATATTTTTCTCTATTGCTTAATTTAAATTAATACATATTATTATTTAATTATAACTATATATTACTTTGAAATTAGTTTTTCCCTTTCAATTTTACTTTAATTCTTTTTCATTTTTTATTTTATTATATTATATTATATTATATTTTATTTATTTTAAATTAAATTCCATTTATATTCATTATATATTTATATATAAACATTTTTTTTATAGAATAAAATTCTTTTTTTTTATTTTTAATACACATTGAATAAATTAAAATATAATCTAGCTGTACAGTACTGTATATATTATAATTAATTTTACATTTATTATAATATATTATGGCTATTAAAAAAGTTTAATAAATATTAAAGATTCATATTGTTAATGTTTTTTTTTTATATACTAAATAAAGATAATTTTGGTGATATATAAAAATATATATAAAAATTATATATATTAAAATATAATGATATTATTATGGAAATCATATATTACAATGTAATGAAACATTAATTAAAACAAAAAAAAATATTTTTATTACATTGAAATATAAAAAAATATAATCTAGTTCATCATATATTATGTATATATTAACTTTAATTTAATTAAAATAAAATAAATAAAAACATTTTTTTTCAATAAATAAAAAAATTCATATATATATATGTAAAAAAAAAGAGGATTTTTTTTAATTAATATATTAAATTATAATGAAATCAATAAAATGTTTTATATTTTAATATATAGCATTATATATGTAATTTAAATTTAGTAACCATAGAATATCAAGTTTATAAATTTGATTTATTCTATATAAATTCTTTATAATTAATTATTGACTAAATTAATTTATTATAATCAAATATTAATAAATTATTGAATATATTATATTTTATTTATATTTATTTATATATGATAAATATTATTATGGGCTCTTTTTTTTTCATATATAACAAATATAACAACCGTAATATAAAAGTATAATTTAATTTATGTTAATATAAAAATAATAATATATTTATATAATATAACGAATAGAATAGAATATATAAAATAATATAAAAAAAAAACAAAACAGAAAAAAGAAATCAATAATTTGAAACTCCAAAAAAAAAAAAAAAAAATTAATAATTATAATTAAATAATAATAATAAAATTTAATTAAATAGTAAAAATAAAAATAAAAAAAAAACACATTTGTTCAAGAATATATTATAAATATATTAGTAATAAATGTAATAATATAGGATCAATTTAAAATGGCATTTATTAAAATGTCAAATTAGAAAATAGAAATTCTTCTCCATAAAAATAAACACATTTAAAATAGGAAAAAAAAAATTTTTTATATTGATTAAAGTAGGAAATGACTTTTTTTTTTTTTCATTTTTAATTAAAAAGTAATAAAATAATAAATAATAATAAGAATTGAGTAGTAACTTATTAAATATTAAAAAATAAATAATAATAATAGTAATTATAATAATAAAAATAGTTATATTACACAAAAAAAAAAAAAAAGAAAAAAAAATTTTTTTTTTCTTTTTTCTTTTTTTTTTTATCTTATTTAAACTCATTCTTAATATTATTTTTTTAATATTTAATATAACCAATATAGACAAATTAAAATTAATAAAATTATATACTAAAAATAATACTAAAAAAAATAATACTAAAATAATACTAAATTATAATAATATTACTAAATTATAATATTACTAAATTATATAATACTAAAATAATACTAAATTATAATAATATTACTAAATTATATAATATATAATACTAAAAATAATACTAAAAATAATAGTATATATCACTAAAAATAATACTAAATTATAGTATATAATATTATATAATAGGATTAGTAAGTAAATTATTAAAAAAATACTATGTAGTATTTATTTTTAATAATATTAAATAATAATAATTAGAATGAATAATACTAAAAAAATAAATAAATAAATAAAGATTTTATATTAATTGTAATATGGAAAAAAAAGTCATCATTAATTAAAATAAAGTTGTTTCATTTTATATACAGTTTTAATTATTTTATATTTTTTTATATATATAATTTTTTTTTATAACAAAATACCCTCTTCAAATCTATAACAATTATTTATATAAATAAAAACTTTTTTATTATTTCTACTATTATGGCTATATTACTAATAATTATTATTATTTTATTGTTTTTAATCATTAATATGATATTTAATATAGATTTATATGATTTATTAATCTATTTTATATATTAGTATTCATTTACTTAATATAATTATAATTAGTTATTTATTCATTTGTTCATTTATTATTTATAAATAATCGATCAAAAATAAAGATATAGAATAATACATACACACATAGGATTCATCGATTATAAGATAGTATCGATAAATAAATAACAAAATGTTTTAGTATTATTAAAAAAAAAAATAAAAATAAAAAGAGCTAAATTGAATATATCCCACAAAATTGATATTATAATGTTTTATATATATATATATTCTTTTGTTATTCTTTTATTTCTATTTATATGTGTATAGCATAATAAGAAGATCATTAATTCATTAAATAATAATAGTCATCATAATAATTTGAATAATAATAAATGACAATAAGACACATTATAATTGACTAATATTAAATTATTCCTAATTTATATAGTAGTATTATTTATTATTAATTTAATTACTTTTTCATAATAAAAAATATAAAAAAAATTTTTTTTTTTTTTTGTATTACTATAATAATGATAAATTTTTGTATCAGTGATACTATTATTTTTTTTTTTTTTTTTACTATTATTATTAATATTATCATAATTTTTTTTTTAATTATTATTCATATAAAAATTTTATTAATTTTATGATTAATATTTTTTTTTATGTAAATTGATTTATTTTTTTTTTTTTAATATTATTAATAAAAATCTTTATAATATATAAAAAAAAAAAAATTAATATGATCATTACAATGATACTTAATTATGATTAGTATCATTTTTATCCTTTTATGGTATTTAATTATTTAATTATTATTTTTTATATTAAATCTTTCTTATTATTATGATTATCAACCAACTTTATTTATTCTTTTAACTATTATTATTATTATTATCAACTATTCTATTACATCATCATCATCACTAGAATATTATTCCCATTAAATAATTATTTAATGAAAGAAAAGGTGCCATGAATTAAAAATAAAAATAATCATTCTTTAAAAAAAAAAAAAAAATTTTTTTTTTAATAATTCTTAAATTAAATATACACAGGTAAAACTCATTTTTATCAATATACATATATAAACATTAGATATACAAAAATTGAATTATATAATATAAAAAAAAAAACTAAAAACACATAAAAAGTGAAAAGTGTTAAGGATAAATGAACTATGGTCATGATGGATATATAATTATTCATCCCAATTATAATAATAAAGAAAAATAATTTATTTTTGATATTTTATTTTATTTTATTTTATTAAATGGTTCACAACTATTTAATTAAGAAATCGTTTTTAAATAAAATAAAAACTAATAATGTTAATAATACTAATAATAATAAATAAATAAATAAATAAAGTGGATCCAAATACAATTTAAAAATGAATATCAACAATATTAATAATTAACATTTTTTTTTATTTATTTTATTTATTTATTTATAATTATTTCATGCAATAAAAAAAAAAAAAAGTAAAGATTTAATAAGATTAACTTTTTAAATAATACTTAAAAATAAAAAAATAAAGAGATAAAATAAATGAAAAAATATTAGATTTTATGTAAAGTGATGAATAATCCTAATTAAAATTAGACCATCTCCAAATAATTTAATAAAAAAAAAATATACGTATATTATTTAATATTATTTAAAATTATTAATAATAAAAATTTATTTATTTATATATATAATTCAGTTTTTTGTATATAAACTTTTTTTTTTATTAAAGAAGATAAATATTAATAATAATACAACAATTAACAATAAACGGTTTTAAGCATATTAAAAGCAATAATTAAATTGTTCGAAATTTAATTAAAGTATGATATGATATGTTAAGGAAAAATAATAATAAAATTAATAATAAAAATTAATAATAAATATTAATAATAAATATTAATAATATAAATAACAATAAATAATAATTAAAAATAAAAATTTCTTTATATATATATATAAAAAAATAACAGTAATAATTAATATAAATAAATAATAGTAATTAAAAATTAAAAATTAAAAATTTTGAAAAATAATATAAATTAATATTTAATATAAAAAAAAATAATATAATAAATATAATAAATATATTATTATAAAGCAAGGAAAAAGAAGATGAAAATGAAAATGAAAATGAAAATGAAAGATTTAGTTAAAAAAAAAAAAAAAAAATTTAAAATAGATTAAAACTTAATATAATGTCGATTTGGCTTTAATGAATTATAAATGAAATTTTATTATTTTATTGTATTTCTTATTTAATTCTGTTAAATTTTTTTTTTTCTTTTTTTACATTGTATGAAATAAAAAAAAATTAAGGAAAATAAAAATAATAAAAACAATAAAAAAAAAATTAATAAAATTAATAAAATTAATAAATAATAATAATATTATTATTATTAAAACAATCATCACTAATAAATGTATATAGATAATAAATAAAATAAATAATAACATTGGAAGGTCTTTTAATTATTTTAATTAAAAAAAAAATACAATTTCATCTCTAGTCATTATTAATAGAATATTAAATTTGATTAAAAATAAAGAGACTTTTGTAACGTCTCAATCCAAGGAAAATAATAATAATAATCTATGAATATTAATAATCATCTTTTAATTTAATTTCAAAACTTTCTACTATATAAAGTTAATCATTATTTCTTATATAAAAAAAAAAAAAAACCTAAGAATAATAATAATTAAAAATTAATATTCTTAATTAATAATGATTAATTAAAATACTATTCAATTTTCTAGTTTTTTACTGTAGTCTTTAGTATTTAACTATTTATTTAATTTTTTTTTTTTTTTTAATTTTTATTCTTTGTTTCCGATTATCATTTATATTTCATATCAATTTAATTATCATTTTATTATGATGATATTACTATCTAAAACAAAAAAAAATAATTTGAATTTATTTATTATTAATAAAAAATATATAGGTAATAAAGAAAAAATTAATAATATTTGTTCGATTCCACTTTTTTTTTTTTTTTTCCTTTTTTAAATTAAACCTAAAATAACCCTAATAATTTTTTTAATCAATAATAAATCAATATATTCTTTTAATTATTTTAAATTTATCTAAATTTTTATTATTATTATTATTATCATTATTTATAAATAATGATAATAATAAATAATGATAATAATAAATAATCATTATTATTTTTATCATTATTATTAAAATTATCTTTTTTCTAATAAGTTAAAAACAAATTAAAAAAAAAAAACTATAAAAATAAAAATTGAAAAGGAACAAATCAAAGTAAACAATTCATAAAAGTTAATTAATAATTAAAAATTCATTATAAAAAAAAAATAAAATATAAAAAAATTAAATAAATAAAATGTTAAATAAAAAAAAAAAGTCAAAATGATAATAAAGTTAATAGAAAAATAAGATAAAATAAAAATTAAATAAAAAAAAAGTTTAACAATTAAACTTTAAAAAAAAATATATTTATAATTTTTATTTTATTTTTATATTATTATTATTTTTTTTTTTTTTTTTTTTAATTATAATTCAATAAAAAAAGTATTAAATAAAAATTAAAATAATAATAAAATATAATAAAATAAACCGTTTAATACTTAATAAGATATTATTAATCAATATTAAAAAAAAAATAATAATAATAATATAATAATAATATAAAAATAAATGTTATTTTAATTAATTTTTTTTTTCATTTAAATTTTTTTATAATTTTTAATAATTTTTTTTTTTATATTTTTTATATTTATATATATATATTTTATATATTTTTTCTATATTTTAATATATTTTATTAATTATTATTTTTTTATAATAATTAAAAATAGTTAAATTATTTTTCTCCTCTTTAATACTAAAATTTGAATATACAAAAAAAAAAAAAATAAATAAAATTTATTGGTATAATAAAAATAAAAAGAAAAAATTTCATTATAAAAGTAAAAACTTTATTAATTATTAAATTGTTAAATATAATTTTTTTTATTGAAAATAGATAAAAATAATGGAAAAATAAATTTAAAATAATTAAAATAATAGTAATAATAATAATACTATATTATTATTAGTATTATTATTATTATTATTATTATAGTTGTTTATGGTATTGTTTAAATAAAAAAATGAAGATAGAAACAAATTCTAATAAAAAAAAATAATAATAATAATAATAATAATGAAACATTTATTATTGGTTTAATAAAAGAAAATTAAAAAATTAATTAAAAAATAAAAAATAATAATAATAATAAAAAATAGAGAATTAAAAATAAAATAAAATAACATAAAACGAGATATTTATGGAAATTTTATGTTTCTAATAAATGAAAAATAAAAAATATTAAAAAACATTAATTATATTAAAAAATATTAAAAAATATTAATTATATTAAAAAATATTAAAAAACATTAATTATATTAAAAAATATTAATTATTATTTAAAGAATGATATAAAGACTTCTATAAATAATTAATAATTAAAAATTTTTGTTTAAAAAAAAAAACAATATCACTTTTATTACTGTTTATTTTCCTGTTTAATTAATGAGATTATTATTTTTAATTTTTAATAATTATGCTTTAGGAGAAGAGAACACCAATAGTATAATAATATTGATAGTTTATTTATTATATAATATATATATATAATAATGAATGATAAATTAAAAAGATTAAATTAAATAAAAACTATTAATTCAGTTAAAATAAAAAAAAAAAGGAAGATTAATAGGTAATAATGACTTTAATAATTTAAATGAATTGTATAAAAATACTATATATTTATATTTATAATTCATTCTCTTAAAAACAAAGAATGGCAAATAATTTATTTTAATAATTATAATAATTAAAAAAAAAATTAATAATAATAATAATAAAGAATTATACTAATAAAATAATCATTGATGATATGTATTATAAAGTTAAAACCTTTTATTATTTGCTTATTATTGTTATTATTATCATAATGATTGATTTAGTATTATTAATTATGTTGATGATGATGATAATGATGATAATAAAAAATTTTCTCTCTTTTTTTTTTTTTTTTTTTTTTTTTATAAAATTTCAAATCTTTTTCAAAATTAATTAATTTTAAATTTTAATCTCTATTCCATAGTCATTATACAGAAATTTTGATACTAAAGAAAGTCATATTAATAATTAAAAAAAAAAATTAAAAAAAAAAAACTAATATTATAATATTATAATTTTTTATTTTTTTTTTTTTTTTATGCATGATTGCATGATTATTATTTAATTTCATTTTTGACTTCTATCTAATATTTGTACTATATCCATTCTTGAATACTTTTTTTTTTAGTAATAAGAACTAAAATATTTTTCTTTTTTCTTTTTTTTTTTTTTTAATATTCTTATCCCTGTTTTTTTATTCTTAAGAATGAAAGAATATTTTAATTAAAAATTAAAACGAATAATAATATAAGATAATAAAAAAAATTAATGAAATAATAAAAAGAAAAAAAAAAAAAAAAAAAAAAAAAAGAACGAACCATTACATCCATACTTTCTCTTTTTCTTTCTATAAAAATAAAATAAAAATAATAAAAAAATAATAATAGTAATTAATAATATAAAATAATTAAAATAATTTAAAATTTAAATAAAAAAAATAATTATAAAAAAAAAATTAAAAAAATAAATTTTTTAAATGAATCATTCATTTATATTTAATTTAAATTAATATATGATATAATATATTACTAATATATACTAATTCATCTTTTAATTAAAATCAATTTAATTTGTTATCCATTATAACGATTCATTTATAATTTATTGTAATATATGACTTATATATTATTCGATGGTTATATTGTTGATGGATTCTAAAATAAAAAAATAAAAATAAATATTATAATAAAATATATAGATAGATATATAGAGTTTTTTTTTTTAATTTTTATACTATTTAATTTTAATTAATCTTAAATAAAAATAAAATATTAATTAATATCAAATAAAATAATAAAATAATAATAATAAAATAAACCATATTTAATAATATAGTTTAAATACTCCAATAGTTATTATTAAGTTCAATTATACTATATTAAAAAAATAATAAATAATGAAAAACTAATAATAACTAATAATAATTAATGAAGAACTAATAATAACTTAATAATGAATAATACATTATAATAAATAAATAAAAAATAAACTTTTTTTTTAAAAAAAAAATAATAATGAAATAATGAGATGAGAACCATTCATCATGAACCAAATTTTAATTATTAATGTTTTTAATTATTAATTATTAATTATTATAATTATTAATTAGTTTAATTCTTAATTATTTTAATTATTAATGTTTTTGATTATTAATGTTTTTGATTATTATTTTTCTTAATCATTTTAATTACCATTATTTTTTTTTTTTATATAATTATTTTTCTTCTTTAATATTATTTCTCTTATGGTTTAAGCTTTTATTATAGAGGAAAGGTGATAAAAAAAAAATGAAATGGAATAGCCAATGAATTTGATGATAAATTAAAATAATAATAATAATAATGAAAATAATGAAAATTAAATTAAAAATTAAAATAATTAATAAAATAAAAAATAATTATCACTTTCCATCTATTAGAATATTATATCTATTGATGATAGATCCATAGATAAAAAAATAGATCTCTGTTTTTTTTTTTATTTTTCTATTATTTTAAGACCACTTTAACTTAGCTTTTGATTTAAATCATTAGTATTAATTTTATTAAAAATTTTGATATTAAAAAAAAAAAAAAAATAGTTAAAATAAATAAATTTAATATATATAATTTTCTTTTCGTATTAATAGATAAATTAATCATGGCAATATTTAATAGAAAAAAGATAATATTTTATTCAAAGTTGGAAGATCATAAATGATGAATCATAGCATTATTATCATGAATTATTAATTATTATTTTTAATTATTATATAAACATAGATAGATTAAAAAAAAATAAGAAGAAGAAGAAGAATAGTAATAATAAAATAAAAATTAAAATAATGAATAATTCGATATTTAAAAAAAAATTAAACTACATTTTTATTGAATTCTAAAAGTATAAACTTTTATTATATATAACATAATTAAATAAATAAATAAATAAAAACTAAAAAAGTTAAAAAAAAAAAAAGGTTAAGTTTTAATTAATAAAAAAAAATTTTTTTTTATTTTTTTGGTTATTTTGCTTTTTTTTTTTTTTTTTTTTTTTTTTTTTTTTTTTTTTTACTTTTATTTTATGACATTTTATTATTAAATTTATCATCATACGAGTAATACAGAATAATGAACTTCATTTAAACCTCCACTCTGAAATCTATTATTATTTATTATTATTTATTATTATTATTGTTATTCTTATTATTATTTATTATTTATTATTTATTATTTATTATTATTATTTATTATTATTATTTTTATTATTTAATTATTATGAAATATAATGCTTTTTTTTTTTTTTTTTTTTTTTTCGCTAATCTAATTTATCATCATATTAATGAAAACAGTTATTCATGATTCTTTTTTTTTTTCTAATTAAAAACACAAAAAAAAAAAAAAAAAAAAAGTAAATATGAAAATAAATATAAATATAAAAAAAATATAAATATATATAATAAAAAATAAAAATAAATTTATTAGTCATTCAAAATAAATAATAAAAAATAAAAAAAAAAAATTATATTATTAGTCATTAAACTTTAAAAAAAAAAAATTATTAAAAATTTATTTTTATTATTTTTATATTTATATCTTTAAATGTTTATCCTAAAAAAAAAAAAAAAAAAAAAAAAAAAAAAAAAAAAAAAAAAAAATTAAAAAAAGAAATTATAATAAAAAAGGTTTAATTTTAAAAAAAAAAAAAAAAAAAAAAAAAAAGGTAAAATAAAAATAAAAATAAAATAAAACTGTCATTAAATTATAAATTTTATAATTTTTTTTATTTATTTATACTTATAGATAATATGATAATATTATCGATTAATAATTTTTATTCAATTATTATTTAATTATTTATTAATAATACTCTTTTTATTATTTATTATTTTTTATTACTATTATTAATTATTATTTATTAATAAATACTCTTTTTATTATTTATTATTTATTATAAACTGAACATCTTTTTTTTAATTTACTTTTAATGTGAAACTTTTTTTTAACCATGTAATTATTCTATAAAAAGAAATTATCATCTATTAAAGTTTGGTATAAAAAAAAACTTTAAATAGATTAAGCTCTTATATTAAATAATAATCAATTGAACCAATTGATTACTTTAATATATTATATTTATAAATAAAATAGCTTTAATTAAATAATATATTCTTAGTTTAAATTGATTTAATTCTATTCCATATATCTTTTTTTTTTTTAATTTTAAACTTTTTTTTTATTTAAACTTTTTATTTAATTTAATTTATTTATTTTTATAAATTTTTTAATTTTTTTTTTGTAAAATATTTTTTTTATTATTTTTAATTTATTTTTTTAATACATAAAAATTAATTTAAATAATAAACTTTAATAATTATAAAAAAAATTATATATGAAACTTTTTTTTTTTACAAAAAAAAAAAGAAAACATTAAAAAAAAAAAAAAGAAAAAAGAAAAAAGAAAAAAGGAAAAAAAAAATTTTTTTTGTTGTTGTTGTCATGATTACAATTAAAAAATTTTTATCTCAACTTTTCCATAAATAGAAATAAAAAACTTTAAAAATTTTCCATAGTTAATAAAGTTCAATTAAGATATATAAAAAAAAAGTATAAAATTAAAAAAAAAGGATAAAAAGTATAAATGATAAAAAAAATTAAAAATTTTTTTTTCTTTCTTTTTTGATTTATGCAAAAAAAAAAAATTTATTATTAAAATTAAAATTGTATTAATATATTCATTTATAATTCATTTATAATACAATATATTGTTTATATATTCAAACTAATAAACTTGAAATAAATGAAGGATGATTAATAAAAGTTGAAAATACTATAATAGATAACAACTAATAACAACTAATAACAAATAATTAATAACAAATAATAATAATAATAATAATAACAATAAAAGAATTAATTAATAATGCTATAATGAAACTAAAACTAAAACTAAAAAACTAAAATATAAAAATTAAAAGAAAATTTTTAAAGTGGCAATTAAGAATAAAAAAAATTTTTTTTAATTTCTATTAATAATTATAATAATTTTATTTTTATTTTTTTATTTAAAAAAATTCTTTTTTATTTATCCATAATATTAAATAGAAAAAATAAAAGATTTTAAAAAAAAATGGTTAAGGTATTCAAACAATGAAAGTAATAAATCATTTATACCTAATAAAACAAATATCTAATATCTAATATTATTAGATATTAAATACTAAAATTAAAAATTATAAATATATCCATGATAAAAATAAAAAATAAAAGAATAGGTTAAAGTCTTTTAATTAAAAAATTTATTTTTAAAACAAATCAAAATAAAATTAAAATACAATAAAATAAAATAAAAATTAAAATAAAATAAAATAAAATTTAAAATAAAATAAAATAAAATAAAATAAAATAAAATAAAATAAAATAAAATAAAATAAAATAAAATAAAATAAAATAAAATAAAATAAAATAAAATAAAATAAAATAAAAATTAAAATAAAATAAAATAAAATAAAATTTAAAATAAAATAAAATAAAATAAAATAAAATAAAAATTAAATTAAAATAAAAATTAAAATAAAAATTAAAATAAAGTAAAATAAAAATTAAAATAAAATAAAATAAAAATAAAAGTGAAATATAAAATATATATATATATATATAAAACAAGGTTAAAAAATAAAAATATTTAATAATAATCATTAATATACTTTTATAAATCTATCCATAATAAATAATTAAATAATAGGGAAAAAAAAAATTGAAAAAGTGTGGACATGGTTACACCAATTTATATATATAGATTAAAAGGTAAATAATTAATAGGTAAATAATTTAATAAATTAATCAATAAGTAATAATAATTAAAAGGTAAATAATAATAAATTAATCGATAAATAATAATAATTAAAAAGGTAAATAATTAAATATATTAAAATGGTATTAAACTATTTAACTAATAAATTAGAATGAAATTAGAAAATAGTAGAGTTCCTCCTGATGAATACATAGAACAATTCATTAAACAAATAAAATAAAAAAAAAAAATCAAGGTTTAATTTTTTTTTTTATAAAGTAAAATTTATTTTACTCATTTTAGTTCTATTATAAATTTATTATTATTATTGTTGTTGTTATTTTACTTCATTTAAATATACAAAATAATTACATAAAAAAAAAATTAATAAAATATAATAAAATAAATATCTCTAATATCTATCTTTTCCATCATAATTAAAAAAAAATTGTAAAAAAAAAAAATTGTTTAAAATGTTTAATTTATAAAGGTTAAAATAATAAAATAAAAAAAAAAAAAAATTAAAAAAAAAATTAAAAAAAAAAATTAAAATAAAAAAAAAAATAAAATAAAAAATACAATAAAATAAAATAAAAATTAGATTAAATATTATTATTATTATTAATTATTAATTATTATTAATTATTAATTATTATTATTATTCTTCAATAATTATTTTTTATTTATTTTAAATCAGTCGATAGTAATCTATTGATTTTAATTTATTTTTAATATATTTTATATAGTAATTCTATTTTATATTATTTATTTTATTATATTTATTTATTTTATTATATTTATTTATTTTATTATATTTATTTATTTATATATTTATTTTTTATTTATTTATTTTTTATTTTTTTTATTTATAAAAAAAAATCAAATTTATTGATTTAAATTAAATTTAAAAAAAAAAAATTTAAACTTTATTTTAAAATTCAATAAAAAAAATAATAATAAATAATAATAAATAATAACAAATGCTATAATTTTTTTTTTTTTACCTTAAAACAAAATAAATAAAAAAAAAAAAAAAAAAAAAAAAAAAAATTCAATTGAAATACCTAAACTCTATAATTAACAAAAAGTTCAAAAAAAAAGTTTTTTTTTTTTTTTTTAATTATTATTATTATTATTATTATTACTTGTAAAAAAAAAAAAAAAAAAAAATTAAAAATGATCGACTTTATGAATATTTTAATTGAACCTTTTTTTTTTCTAAAAAAAAAAAAAAAAAAAAAAAAAACTTAAAATAAGAATGAATAAGAATGATAAAAATTGATAATAATAATCAATTTATTATTACTATTTATTAGTAATAGTAGTATTATGTATTTATTAATTTTTTTTTTGTGTGTGTTAATAACAATAAAAATGATTTTATTTATCTTATATTTATAAATATATTTTTAAACTTGGTAAACTGTAATTAATTTAACCCTTTCATGTTTTTTGTTGATTTATTTAATAAAAATAGACTTTTATATTAAATATTCCAATATCTATTTTTTTGAACAAAAATTTTAATTTGTTAATAATAATAATAATAATAATATTGATCCTAGGTTTTCAATAATAAAAAAAAAAAAAAACTTTTCGTTTATTTGAGAAATGTCAAGAAATGTCATTTCTATTTTATTATTACCATTATGACCACCAATTTCCTGATGATAAATTATTATTAATTAATGTTTAAGGTCATGGACAATAGTCTTAAATACTTTTTTTTTTTTAAAAAAAAAAAAAAAAAAAACTTTAATTAATAAAATTAAAAAAGTTTTAAAATAAAATCAAATGAAATAAATAAAAATAATTTTTATTTCATTATATTTTATTTTATTTTATTTTATTTTCTTAATTTTAATTTTAATTTTAATTTTAATCTTAATTTTAATTTTATTTAATCTGTATTTTTTTTTATTCATATTTCAACACTTTTTTATTTATTTTATTTATCTGACCTTTACTTTTATTTTTATTCTTACATTTACATTTACATTTTTTTTTACTATTCATTTTATTATTATTATTATTATTATTATTATTATTATTTGCATTTTATTTTTATCTCTATTTTATTTTAAATATAATATCAAAAATTTTTAACTTTTATAATTTATTATAACATTTTACGATCTTTACGATAGCCGATAATCACCATAGCGTTTTAATATTTAATTTAATCTATTGTGTGAATAGAAATGGCATATATTTAAAGATATCCAGAATTCAATAGACTCCATAAAATTTTAATATATAAACAATATAAAGATTAATTTATTTATTTTTTATTTATCTATTAATTTATTTATTTATTTATTTATTTATTTGATACAAATTTAACATACTAAAAATGGATGATAACAATAAAAAATAAAAAATGAAAAGTTATTTTATATTTAATTTTAATTAAAAATTATTTTTATATATATTAAAAAAAAAAAAAAAGAATAAAAAGAATAAAAAGAATAAAAAAAAGTTTTTTTTAATTAAAGTTTAATAAATGATAAACTCTAAAAATTATAAAAAAAAATTAAAATAGAAAAAAAAAATCCATATCCAAATTTTAATTAATATAAAAATGAAAGTTTAAAAAAAGAAAAAAAATTTTTTTTTTTAATTATAATAAAACATTTTTATCATTTACATAATAATCATTAATTAATCATTAATTATGAAATTTTAAATAATAATAATGATTAAATAATAGTAATATTTATTAATAATTATATAATAATATTTAAAATCATTTAATAATGATACTATTTATAATAATTAAAATCATTTTCAATAATAATTAAAAAAAAATGAATTACATTTATAATATATTGATAATCATTTAATAGCCATTTATCATAATAGTTATTTAAAAAAAATAATAATAATAATACTAATAAAAATTTTCCGTTAAATTTCATTTTAACCAATTTAATCTATAATTAAATTTTTTTTTTCATTAATTTTTATTAAAAATAAATGAAATTTTAATTTATTTTTTTTTTGTATTTTTCTTTATTTGTTTAATTATTCTTTTTTTTTTTTTTTTTTTTTTTGATGTTTCAAAAAATGCAAGATAATAAAATATAATAAAATGTATACAATAATTGAAATATTAAAAAGAAATTTTTTTAAATTAAAATTATAAATGTTTTAATAATTACAATTTAAAAATAATGAATAGTAGTATTATTATTTCTTATTATTATTTTAGTACTATTATTTATGATTACTTTTAATTGTTATTATGACGATTAATTATTATTTTAATTTGAATATTTAATATTCCATTTAATATATTGATATTCTATATATTTTAATATTCCTTAAAAATTAAAAATTTTGTTTTTTTTTTATTATTTTAAATGTATTAAAATATAATTATAAATATTATAAAAATTATAAAAAATTATAAAAAAATTATAAAAAATTATATAAAATAATGAAATTAAAAAAAAAAAAAAAAGGTATGAGAAATTTAATTAATTTAGATTAAAAAAGTTTTGAAATCATTTCTGAATAATCTGAATACTAAAGAAATGAAGATAAAAAAAAAATTTTTATTTTTATATATGAAAAGTATTACTTTTTTTTTTTTTTAAACTTTTTAATTTGGATATATGAATATTAATGTAAATGTTATAAAAATAATATATCTAAAAAAAATAAAATTAAAATAAAATATATTTTTAATAAAAGTAATAGCAAAGTAATAATGACAAAAAATAAAAAAAAAAAATAAATTATCATTTAATATAAAGTAAAACAAAATAAAAAAAAAATATTTAATTAAAATATTAATATATATAATATAATAATAAAAAAAAATAATAATAATAATAAAAATAGTCATTTCCACTCTACTGATGAGTTGAACCTCCTAAAGAAAATATCAATAATAATAATAGTAATAATAATGATAAAATCCTTATTTAAAACTAAATTAACGAGTCATATAATAAAGTTTAACACAAAATAATATAAAATTTAATTTAATAAAATATATATTATTAATAGTAATATTAATAATAAATAATAATAATAATATTTAATAATAAAAAATAATAAATAAAGAATAAAAAAAAATAAAGAATAAAAGGTAGTTAACAGAAATATAAAAAAAAAAATTTTTTTTTTTCCTTTTTTTTTTTTTTTACTGTGGATTTGAATTTAATTTATTTCCTTTATTTATTTAATATATCTATATTGATATATTTGTTCATATTAACAATTTCCTTTTTAATAATAAATTATTTTTTAATTTTTTTTTTAATCTATTTATAGAGTAAGAAATAAATATAATACATGAATAAAATAAAAAAATAAAATAAAATAAAAAATAAAAAATAAAAGCCAAAAATAATAAATAAAATTATTATAAATAAAATCAATGCATCAAAAGTTGTTAACAGAAAAGATAAAATCTTAGAGAAATAATTTCTTTCAAAAATGAATTATATTATTATTCAATATTAATACATAATAGTTTATAATATTTAAAATTTTATTTATTTATTTATTTATTTATTTATTTATTTATTTATTTATTTATTTATTTATTTATTTATTTATTTTCCATTAGACTTTTTTATAAATAAAATAAGTTTAAATAAATTCTTTTATTTTTTTATTTTTTATTTTTTATTTTTATTATATCATTATTATTCATATATATATATTAAATTAAATTAAATTATATATGTATAATATGAATATGAATATCTATTAATTTTTAACATAAAAAATAATATATAATATATATATATTTATATTTATATTTTTAATACTATCCTTCTTCTTTATTATATATTACTATTTAGCATAGATTAAAAATTAAATCCAATCACAAATAAATTAAAAGAGATTATTCAAATTATATCATTTATATTAATTGTACTATAAATTAATTTATTACTAAATAGGAATAAAATAATCAAATCTCATACTACTAAAAAAAAAAAATAAAATAAAATAAAATAAAATAAATTTAACCATAAATTAATTTATGAAGAGGATAATCAATCTCTTAAATTATTTTTATAAAAGTCTAAATGAATCCATTAAACTTTATGTTATTCTTTCCTATTTTATTATTTATTATTTATTATTTATTATTATTATCATAATTATAATTTTTAATTTCTGTTTATAAAAAATAAAAATATATTTAAAAAAAAATATATATATATATACATAAATAATAAATAAATAAAAAATAAACAGAAATCAATATTAAAAATAGTTTTATTAATTTTATCATGATAATAAGATAAAAAAAACAAAAAAAAATTTTTTTTTTTCTTTTAAAAGTATCACTTTTAATTAATTAATCAACTTTTTTTTTTTTTGTTGGATGTTGGTTTTACTTTTTTTTTTTTTTTTTTTTCTGTTTTTTTCTATAAATAATATTTAATTTAAATGAATATTTATTTTGAATGAATATTTATTTGAATTAATATTTATTTTGAATTATATAATTATATAACCATTTTATTTTTTATTTCTTTAATTTTATTTTATTTTATTTAATCATTATCTAATATTAAAATTATCATCTCTATTGCCACCTTACGACCTTTTTTTTATTATTATTATTCTTTTTTTCTTTTATTATTATTATTATTTTGTTATAATTATTATTTTAATATTAATAACTATTATTATTATTATTATTATACGATTTATTACTTTATTTAGTAATAATACTTTTTTCATTATAATATTTTTAATTTTTAACTAATAAATAAATAATAAATAATAAATAATAAATAATTGAATAATAAGTAATAAATAATTGAATAATAAATAATAAATAATTGAATGGATAATTATTAAATAATAAATAATAATATATTACATATTAAATATTAAAAGGTATGGAAAACAACAACAACAAAAAAAAAAAAACACAGAAAATTAATTTTTTTTTTTTTTTTATTTTCTGTATTTTTTCATTTTCTGTTTTTTTTTTTTTTTTCTGTTTTTTTTTTTTTTTTTTTTAGCCATTAATGCGTTTAAAATTGGTCCTTTTTTATTTATTTTTCTCGTTTATTTTTCTCATTTATTTTTTTTTTATTTTCTTAAAAAGTTTTATAATTTTTAAATTTATAATATATATATTATATTTTAAATTATTTTTTTTTTTTTGTGTTCTTTTATATTATTTTATTCTATTTTTTTTTTTTTTTATTTGTGGGTGTGTATCCATTGACTTAACAAAAAAAAAATATCCACTATTCCTTTTAATAATAAATTATTTTATTATTACTATTAGTTGTAGCTGCAGCAGTATTTCATTTAACTTTTTTTTTTTTTTAAAAAAAAATATATATATATATAATAATTAAAAATTTTGGTGGTGTCTTTTCATTTAATATTTAATAATAATAATAATTATTATTATTATCATTATTATTATTATTATTTTTTAATAAATAATAAAATAATACATAAAATAAAAAAATTAAATTTAATATTAAAAATAAAATAATAATAATAATAATAATTAATAATTAATAATTATAAAAAATAGTTTATTATCATTTTATTTTTATAATTTTTTATTATGATAAATTGAAAATGGTTTTTCAACAGAAAATCAATAAAATAAAATAAAATAAAATAAAATAAAAATTGATTAATTTTTAATTTAATATTTAAAAAAATTGTTTTTTTATTTTTTTATTTTATTTTAATTTATTTCTAATTAAAATAGATTATAAAATGATATACATTAAAATAAATATTGTAAATAACATACATACATATATTATATTATATTATAATTATAAATGAATCTATATGAATATATATTATCTCTCTTTATATACAAATATTTTTTTAATCTATGAAAAAATTTTTTTATTTTTTTTTTTTTTTTGATGGATGAATTTACTTTTCGAATTTTTTTTTTTTATCTGTACTTTAATTATAATTATACCACCGTATGAATATAGGAATATATTCTACTATTTTTTTTTATTTTATCTTATTTTTAATCTATACTTTACTTTAATTATATTCCTATATTCTACTAAATATTAAAATAAAAAAAATATTATTATTATTATTATTAAAGAAATGAAACTACTCATTTAGAATAGATAATATAATATCTTTTTTTTTTTTTTTTTTAATTAAAATAAAATAAAAATAAAAGTTAAACAGAAAAAAAAAAAATTGATTAAAATAATAAAAAAAAACAATTTTCCTTATTCTATTCATTGTTATTATTATAATTATAATAATATTAATGATATTCACTTTTATTTTTATTTTTTTTTCCTTTTCTTTTTTAATAATAATAATAATAATTATTATTATTATTATTATTATTATCTTTATATTTATTATAACTATTATTATTATTATCTTTATATTTATTATTATCATTGTTATGATAATTTTATTAAAATTTATCCATTTTAATCTATCTAAAATAAAAAAATAAAATAAGCCAAAATAAAAAAGTGGAAAAAAAAAAAAAAAAAGAATCGGTCCGTCACCAGATGAAAAAGGAAAAGATAAGCGATCTATAACCATTCTTTAACCATTTTTAATTTGTTCAAATTGATTAATCAATTATTTTTCTAATATATTAAAAAAAAAAAAAAAAAAAAAAACATAAAATTTTCTTTTTGAATTATAATAATAAATAATATTATAATTAAATGAAATAATATTAATAATAAGAATAATAAGAATAAATATTATTATTATCATTATTATTTAATTATTTACATTATTATTACAATTATCATTATTATTTAATTATTTTCATAATTATTATTATTATCATTCTTTATAGTATATGTAATGATCATGTATGGTGATCAAGGGTTTCTTCTGTAAAATTAATTCATAGAAAGGGTAGAAATGTAACAAATAAACAATTCAAAAAAAAAATATATATAGACATAGATATAGATATAGATATAGATATATTTATTTGTAAACTAAACACTTTTTAATATAAATAGATTATGAATAGATTATAATATATAATATAGTTTATATCTTCAAAAGTAATAATAGGAATGTTACACATAAATATATTATTTTTTATTTTAAGTATTTATTATTATATTATTATTAATTCATATATTTTTTATATTAGGGTAATACAATTACCAAATTTAAAAAAAAAATTAAAGTTAAAATTAAAAATATATATATATTTATTTATATTTATATATATGCATATTGATACTCATATATATATAATATATATTAAAGTCATCACCATAAAAAATAAATTAATCCTAATTTCATCAATCGAAATAAAAAAGTTGTACTTTTATTTATATTTATTTATATAAATAATAAATATATGATATATTAATTAATATATGTCTAGGTATATTATCAATTAATAGTATTGATATATTAAATTATCTTGAATTTAATTCTAAATATGTCATCATAAACATTTTATTTTTTATTTTTTATTTTTTTTTTATTTTCTCAAAGAAAGATTGAGAGAGAATGATGATGATGATGATGAAAATAATTATTTTTATTTTTTTTTTATTTTTTATTTTTTTTTTTTTTTGATTTTTTTTTTTGATTTTATGAATATAAACTTATATATTTCTCAATGAATTTATTTCTATATGAATTTATTATATAAAAAAAAAATGGAATATTAGATAAATAGAAGGGATAATACAAAAAAAAAAATATAATATTAATAATAATAATTTTTTTTTGTTTTAAAATGATGCGGCCTAAATTGGCGTGTATGGAATAAATATAAATACAATATTTTATAAATATTTATATATATATATATAATTATAGATTTATAATATAATATAAAAAATTAATGTTTTATAAAGAAAAATCGACGCCGTACCGGTATGGCAGTTAATCATACACCCATATTACTATATGGGGAAGACCAAAGTCTTCAGTCTATAAAAAAAAAAAAAAAAAAAAAAAAAAAATAAAAAATAAAGAAAAATTGAAAATAATAAAAATAATCTTTTTTTTTTTATGATAGTAGACATGAATATTATTTTTTTTTATTATTATATTATAATGAATATTAATTTTTTTTTTCTCTCAAAATTAATAATGGCTAGTTCATTTTGTGTGACCTTCATTAAAACATAAGGAGAAAGGGAAAAAAAAGCGATCTGTCCATTATAATTATTTATTATTTATTAATTTATTATTCAATTATTTATTATTTATTATTTATTATTTATTATTTATTATTTATTATTTATTAATAAATACTCTTTTTATTATTTATTATTTATTATTTATTATTTATTATTTATTATTTATTATTTATTATTTATTATTTATTATTTATTATTTATTATTTATTATTTATTATTTATTATTTATTATTTATTATTTATTATTTATTATTTATTATTTATTATTCATTTATTATTTATTTATTATTTATTATTTATTATTTATTATTTATTATTTATTATTTATTATTTATTATTTATTATTTATTATTTATTATTTATTATTTATTATTTATTATTTATAATTTTAATTTTAATTTTTATTTAGATTTTGATTTTTTTTTGTTAAAATTTTTAATTTCGGATAAAAAATGCTTTAAATATAATATAATATTATATAATATAGTATAATATAATATAATATAATATATTCAATTAATTTTTTATATTTTTTTTATCTTTTTTATGTTCTCAATTTTCATATCCTTTAATATAAATATGGAAGAAATGAAAATTGTAGGCTATGAATTACAAAATAATAATAATAGAATTAGATATTATATTAAATATGAGGATGCTGGATATATTAAAGAAGAATTAAAAAAAAAAAATTAAAAATAAAAATAAAAAATTGATCTCTTATAAATAATAAATATAATATTAATAGAGATTCAATTATAAAAATAATCATTTCTTAATTTAAATACTCTACATAAATATATATTATACAAATATTTAACATATATATATTTTTTATATCTTATTAAATGATATAAATTATTATTATTATTAGTATTAGTATTTAATATTATTATTTATTATTATTATTTATTATTGAATTTACATAGGCCTATTTTATTGAATTAGACCATTTAAAAAAAAAAAAAAAATTAAGGAGATAGGTTTAAATTACTTTTATCATCACCTTAATAACAAAAAAAAAAAAAAAAGTTATTGTTGATATATGATTACCTAAAATAATAATGTTAATGAATTGTGAATTGTAGTAAAATTAAAAAATAAAAAAAATAATAATAATAAAATGAAATTATAAAATACAATAAAAAGAAAACGGTCTAAATACCTATATAAAAATTAAAAATAAAATAAAATAAAATAAAAATTAATAATAATAAGCAATGGTCTAATGTCTATATAAAAATTAATATATAAAAATTAAAAATGTTTATAAATGTTAATAAAAATCAAAAAAAAAAATATATATATATATATATATATAATAATTAATAAGATTATTTTTATTATTATTTTTATTATTTTTATTATTTTTTGTTATTTTTATTTTCTATTTTTTTTTTTTTTTAATTATCCCTCCTTAACTTTTATTCTTTTTAATTTCATTTTTTTTATTATTATTATCATTTATATTATTTTTTTTTCATTATTTTATTTTATATTATTTATATTTTATATATATGTATTGGATATTTTAATTATTTAATTATTTAATTATTTAATTATTTATTATTATTTATTATTATTTATTATTATTTTAATTATAATTATTATTATTATTATTTATAATTATTATTATTTATAATTATTATTATTTTAATTATAATTATTTTTGTAATTATTATTTATTATTATTATTCTAAAACACAAAAACAATTAAAAAATAATTTTTTTTTTTTAATCTCATTCTATGATACATTTTTTTTTTAATGTAATTTTCTATCATATTTTTACTATTTTTAAACCTTTTTTTTTTTATTATATTTTATTAAATGATAATAATAATCATATATAAAATAAATGAAATGAAAAATACAGAAAATTAAAATATATTAATATTTATATATTTATATATATATATATATTTTTGTATAGAACCTGTCCTAATATTTTAAACTTTATAAATAATAATAAAAATATCTACTTAATTGAAAATATGTATCTATCTATCTATTTATATATATAGATAAATATGAAACAAAAATAAAATAATAAAACAAAAACAAAAAAAAAACAAAATATATATATATATTTGTATGTATGTATGTATGTATGTAAATATATGTTTATCTATCGAATGATAATTATTTCTAATTATGACGTGACCGTTCCTTTCACGACTTGGCTTTTTTTTTTTTTTGTATATTTTGGCTTTTTGTATTAAAAAAAAATTTTTTTTTTCTATTAACAGTCATCACCATTTTTAACTTTTTTTTTTTTTTTTTTCCTTTTTTAAATTAATCTTTTATAGTAATAAAATAAATAATAAAAATAAAAATAAAATAAAATAAAATAAAATAAAAAATAAAATAGAACTATTTAATAATAATTGAATAATAATAATATAAAATTTTTTTTTACATTTATTAATGAACGCCATAAAAAAAAAAAAAAAAAAATTAAACATATAAAGATATAGATGGATTTATGCGTCATTTCCATCTTTTTTTTTTTTTTTTTTTTTTTTTTTTTGTTCTTATATTTTATTAATTAAAACAAAAATATTATTAATAATTATGATTTTATTTATATGAACATAAATTTATTTTATTTTATTTATTATGTATTCCATAAATAGATATAAACTTAACTTATTTTATTTATAATAATCATCTCTATAAATTATTATTAAAAATTTGGAATAGATTAAAATAAACTTTTTTTTAAAAAAAAAATATATATATATATATATATAAAATAAAAAAAATTAAATATACAATAAAAATTATTATAAAAATAATATATATATTATATATAGAGATGAATTTAAAAAGAAAAAAAAAATTTTTTTTTTCTTTTTAATAATTATGAAATTTAATTCATATAAATAAAATAAAACAAAAATAAAATTATGGCTAAAGCATTCGGCTAAAATATTGAAAATAAAATATTAAAAATAAAATATAAATAATAAAATATAAATAATAAAATATAAATAATAAAATATAAATAATAAAATATAACATAAAATAAAATATATATATATATTTTTTTAAATAAATATAAATTAAAAGTATCATTTTTATCTAAAATAACAATAAAAATAATAAAATAACAATAAAATAAAATTAAAATAAAATTAAAATAATGGTAATACAAATATCTTAAATTTTTTTGGTAATACAAATGAAATATATGCCTAATTATGTAATACAAAAATTTAAAAAAAAAAAAAAAAAATAAAGGAAAAAGAGAAAAAACTATCTTTCTATCTCTTTTTAATTTTTTTATATTTTTTTTGTATTTATTTATTTATTTATTTTAATGATTTGACCTTCTTCAATTGTGTTAAATTTATATTAAATTGTATTAGATTACAAATCACCTTTTTTTTTTAACTTTTTAATTCTTCATTTTATTATATATCATTCATTATAATAATATGAATTTAAATTAACTACAAATTTTATTTATTTATTTATTTATTTGAATTTATTTATTTATTATGATTTTATTCATTTATTTATTTATCTTAAGATTTATTTATTTAAAAAAAAATTGGTGTAACCCTTTTCCTTATTATTATTTATTTATTTATTTTAATTTTAATTTTTATTTCGTTTAAAAAGATTTATATAAAAAAAAATGATTTAAATTAATAAAAAAAATTTTTTTTGATTATATTTTGTGATACTAAAAACTTAAAAATAAATAAATTAAACAAATAAATACAAATAAATAGAGATAAATAAATTAAATTAAATTAAATAAATAAATAAAAATAATAAAAAATTAAATCCCTAAAATAAAATTAAATTTAAAATTTAAAATTTAAATTTAAAATTAAATTTAAAATTTAAATTTAAAATTAAATTTAAAATACATTAAATAAATCATATAAAATAATAATAATAAAATAATAAATTCAAATTCAAATTCAAATTTTTAATTTTTTAATTTTTTTATTTTTTTTATTTTAATTTTTAATATTTAATGATTTTCTTTCAATTTCTCTTTGGATTGGCAGTTCACCTTCCACAAAATAAAAATAAAACATTAGCTACAACAACAATACCTTTTTTTTTTTTTAATTTAATGTTTATTTTTATTATTTTTATTTTATTTTATTTTATTTTTATTACATTTATTTTATTTTATTTATATTATTTTTATGTCATATTTTTATTGGTATTATTTTTATTTTATATTTTAATTTTATTTCTATTTTTTTTTGTTTTAATTATTTGCTTTGTTTAACCTCGTACAAACTATATTCTATATAAATTAATAAAGTCAAAAAAAAGTCTTACAAAAAAAAAAAATAAAAATGAAAAAAAATAATATTAAATATTATTAAATATTATGATTACCATTAATATAAAAAATATAATTATTTTTATTTAAACTTTTTTTTTTATTTTATTTTGTAAAACACCTTTTTTTTTTTACGGCTTATTCCCTTTGGCTAAATTATAAAAAAAAAAAAAAAAGTGATTTACTTTTATTTCTTTTTAAAAAAATATATATATATATTGTATAGATATAAATTAATGATTAGAATAATAACAATTAATATTTTTATTAATTTATTTAAAAAAAAAAAAATTTATTTTTTCTTTATTCCTTTTTTTTTTTTTTTTTTTGTGTGTGAGTGGTTGTTTTGTTTTGTTTTAAATATATTAAAAAAAAAAAAAAAAAAAGAATATAGGATGATCATGATAATAATAATGATCACTAATTATTATCAATATAAAAAAAAAAAAAAATTCAATCATTTCTTTCTTTCTTTCTTTATTATTTTTATTTTTAAAGGATATGAATTAAATTATTTAATAGATATATTTATAAAAGGTGATTTGATTAATTAATAATCTTTTTTTTATTTTTTATTTTTCATAGCTTTTCTATTAATTTAGTTTTTATTCTTTCTTATTTATTACTACTCATTATTATAATTATATCATCTATTATCTATTATCTATTATCTATTATTTTTTTTTTAATGTTTTTTTTTTTTTTCTTCATTTTATTTTATTATATTTTTTATGTTATTTTCTATAGTAGTTCCTTAATGAATTTAATTATTATTCGTTCTTATTTATTTATTTATTTATTTTTTATTATGATCACTCTATAGAATGTACTTTATTCCTTTCTTCATTTTAATTTCTTCACAACTATAATAGAAAAAAAAATTAAAATAATAATTAATAATTAAAATTAAAATAATCATATAAAAAAAATTTAATAATAATATTAATATTATGATTGACACTAATATTATTATAGTCATTAATAATATTAATATTAATTATTATTAAATTTAAATTTAGGAAGAAATAAGAATAAGAATATTAATAAATATTAATATAAATTAATCATCATTCATCATCCTTCATCTTAAAATTATTTGTACAAAAAAAATAAAAAAAAAAAAATTTTTTTTTCTTTATTTAATTAATTAATTAATTTATTTATTTATTTAAATGAAATGAATTGTTCCACCATCATATTACCATATATGGTTAAAATTTGATTTAATTTTTTTTTTTCTTCTTATTATTTTAATAAATAAAAATAAAGGCTTAATTAAAATTTTATATATAAATAATTTTAAATAAAAGGAAAAAAAATAATAGTAATACTCTATATTATAACTACAAATAAAAAAAAAAAAAAAAAGAAATTTTGTATATTATTAAGTAGTACACTTTTTTTTTTTTTTTATTTTAAATAAACATAATAATAAAATATTAAATATTACATAATTAAATATTAAATAAATAATAATAAAATAATGAATAATAAAATAATAAATAATAAAATAATGAATAATAAAATAATAAATAATAAAATAATGAATAATAAAATAATGAATAATAAAATAATGAATAAAATAATAATTATTAAATATTATTAAATAAATAAATACATAAAAAAAAATGACATAAAAAAATTGATACATGAAAAAAAAAATTTTTTTTTTTTTAATTTGACTTTATATGCCTAAAACCTTTTCTTTTTTTCTTTTTTTTCTTTTTTTTTTTCTTTTTTTCTATTTATGCAATAGAACAAATTTTAAAATATTTAAAGAAGCATATACTATTGTTTTTAATTTTATTTTTTTTTTTCTTTTTTCTTTTAATATAGACAGTTATATCTAAAATTAAAAATTTATCTAAAATTAAAAATTATAATATAAAAAAAGAATTAAAAGAAAAAAAATAAAAAATAAAAAATAAAAAATAAAAAATGATAATAAATAATCTAATTTCTATTTTTTTTTTTTTTTAATTATAGATATAAATATATAAATTAAAAAGAAAAAAAAAAAAAAACTTTCATAATAATATTAAAATAATATAAAAATAATAATAATAAAGAAAGCATTAAAAAAAAGAAATATTAATTATGATTTAAAACAAAGAAAAAGTCATCTTCATCACAGTATTAATATTATAGTATTATTACAATATAGAATAATACCAATAATATTAATAATTCAAATAATTAATACTACGATTACTACTACTAAAGATTACCAATGCTAAAAAACAATTAACTATTATTATTATTCATATTTAATAATACCAATAATAATAATAATAATAATAATAAATAGTTTATAATACTTAATTTTAAAAATGTGACATAGAAAAAAGTATTAAAAAAAAAATTGATTAAAATAAAATAGAATTAGAATTAGAACACAAAATATATATTTATATATATATTAAATAAAAATTAAAAAAAAAATAAGAATTATAGTTTTTTCTTTTTTTTATCTATTTATTTATATTTATTTATTTATTTATTTATTTATTTATTTATTAATATTAACAAAATATTGTTGATATTTCTATCCAATTATCATATACTACTTATTTATTATATTAAAATAAAATTGAAATAAAAATCCATCCATCCATTAGATGATAATATATAAAGAATAAATTGATAATATATTGAAAAATTTTTAAGAAATAAAAAAAATAGTTAAATTGAATAGAAAAAAATTTTTTTAAAAAATAATAAAAATAATAATAATAATAAATAAAATAATAATAAAAAAAAAAAGGTTTTTTCTTCTTCTTCTTCATTTTTTTTATATTATTTTAGTTATTAGGATAAAACTCTATCTTAATCTATATATAAAAATAAATAATAACATCAAAAAATATAATAAAATAAAATAAAATAATAATCATTATAAAAGTAGTTTTTTTTTATTATTATTATTATATATTATCATCTAATGATTCTATGATTCCATGATTCAGTGATTCCATGATTCAGTGATGAATGATGATTCCTTTTTATTATTACTATTATTATTGACTTCTTCCAATGGTTAATTATCATTTCATTACATTTTTTTTCCTTTTTTTTTTAAAAAAAAATAATAATAAATTGATTTATTAATAAAATAAATTCTAATAAATAAAGTAAATTTTAATCCAATATAAAATAAAATTTAATAAAATAAAAATAAAAATAAAAATAAAAAATAAATTTTTTTTTTTTAGGATAAAACATGTTTAAATGTTTTTTTTAACATTTTAAATTAAATTAAATCAACAAATAAAATAAATAAATTTTTTATATTTTATTTCATTTATTATTAAGATTTAGAAAATACGATTTTACTTTTAAAAAAAAAAAAATTATTATTCTTTTATTTTATTATTAATCTTTTTTTACGGTTGATTGGTTCAATCCACTTTTTTCTTTTCTCTTTTCTCTTTTCATAACATTATTTTTTTTTTTTTTTTTTTTAGAAAATACTTTTTATGAATTGATAAACACCCTTTTTTTTTTTAAAAAAATAATCGTTCTATCATTCTATCTATGTATTTCTATGTATAAATTATAATAATAATAAATGAATGAATCAAATGAATAAATAAATAAATATAAAATAAATAAATATAATAAATAAATGAATAAATAAATATAATTTATATGGATATAAAATATAAAATAAAATAAAAAAAAAAAAACTTTAAATGAATAAATAAGAATTAAAAATTAAGAAAGTTATGATTCATCATTTTATAGAATATATTAATACTAATAATAATAAAAAAAAAAAAAAAACGGTAGATAGTATAAAATAATGCATAATCAAAAAAAAAATATATATATATATATATAAATATAAAAATTAAAAATATATAAATGAAAATGAAACATCCAATTTCCTTTTTTTTTTTTTTTTTAAAAAAAAAAAAAAATACATATATATATGTATATTTCTATATGTATATATATTGAAAAATTAAAAAATTGACCACATTAAGAATAAAAAAAAAAAAAAAAAAAAAAGACAACCAACAACAGGAACAAATCAAAAAAAATTTAAATTTAACTTATTTTATAATGATGAAACTTTTTTATTATTATTATTATTATTATTATTATTATTATTATTATTATTATTATTATTATTATTATTATTTATTTTTAGTTTATTCTTTTTTTTTTATTTTCTTTTTTAATTATTTTCTATTCTAATATTCTCTTTTTTTTAATAATTTCCTTTTTTTTTTATTATGGTTATTTTTAAAGATAATCCAATACAATTTCATACCATACCCACACAATAATAATTCTAATACCGTTGTATTCAAAATAATTTAACACTTTGAAATCATTAGCAAACTATATCATTATTAATTTTTTGCTAATCATCATATAATAATAAATAACAATAAAATAATAAATATACATATAATAATAAATAACAATAAAATAATAAATATCCATATAATAATAAATAACGATAAAATAAAATAATAAATATCAAATATAATTTGTACTAATTAAATAAAATAAAATAAAACATTAAAAAAATTTTTTTTCCTTTAATGATGAATACCATAAATAATTATTAGATAGAAATATTAAAAATGAATTTTAAAATATAGAGAAAATAATAAAATAGAATATAGAAATAGAACTATTGAAATAGAGTAATATATAAAATAATAAAATAAATTTAAAATAAATATAGAAATATAAAATAAATATAGAAATATATAAAAAATATAGAAATATATAAAATAAAATAAATATAATATATATAAAATTTAGAAATATATAAAATAATAAAAATAAATATAAAATAAATTTAGTAATATATAAAACAAATTTAATTTTTATTTTATCATATGAAATTGACTTTTTTTTAATTTACCTAAAATGGATTGATAATGTACAGTTCAACATAAATTAAACTTTTAGAATTGGAAACACATAATATATGAGAGGATATATATAACAATACAGTCTAGTTTATTAAAATTAAAATTTTATGATGAAATAGTTTTATTAAAAAAAAAAATAAATAAGATAGGATGAGTAATCATCATCATCATCATCATTATAAATAAAGATAAAGTAAAAAAGAAAAATAATAAATAAATAAATATAATATATATTTATGTATATTTATATATTTATGTATATTTATATATATGTATAAATATATATATTATTTAAATAAATCTATATTTCTATATAAGGATAATGTTTTAAATGCTATCCTATTCATTTTTTTTATTATTTATTTAAATTTAAAATTAAAAAAAATTTTAAAAAGGAATTTATTATAAAAAAATAAGTTTTTATTATTATTATTATTATCATAATTTTTATGATTATTATTATTTATTATTTATTATTATTATTATTATTTTCATAGAAATATAATATTATCTTATACATTAAAAAAAAAAAAACGAAACAAAAATAAGGTATAAAAAAAAACAAATAAATGTTATTTATGTAACAAAAAAAAAATTGAAAAAAAAAATGTTCATTAATCCTTAAATAGTATATAAGAATAAAAATAAGAAAACTCTAAAATATAGAAATAATAGAAATAATAGAAATAATAGAAATAATAGAAATAAAGAAATAATAGAAATAATAGTATCAAATAGTATATAAAATAATAGAAATTATAATAATTATTTATTTTTTTATTTTTTTTTTTTTAATATTTTTAATATAAAAGTGGAGAATGATGATATAAAAAAAAAAAAAAGGATTTGTGTAACTTTTTTTTTTTTTTTTGTTAATTTAATTTAATTTAAAATTAATTTAAAAATGAAATTTTTTTTTTTATTTAATTTTTTTGTTCTTTTGTTCATGTTCACCCCAAAAAAAAAAAAAAATAAAATAAATAAAAAATTTCATTTTTCATTTTTCATTTTTCATTTTTCATTTTATTATGATTCATTTTATTATGATTCATTTTTTTTTTCTTTTTAGCGTTGGTTGGATTAAATTTTGTTTTAAAAAAAAAAAAAAAAAAAGGATAAAAAGAAATTTTATTTAAAAAAAAGGTTTGACTAATATTAAAAAAAAAAAAAATTATACAAAAAAAAAAAAAATTAAATAATACAAAAAAATAATTAAATAATACAAAATAATAATTAAATAATACAAAATAATAATTAAATAATACAAAAAATAATTAAATAATACAAAAAATAATTAAATAACAATAAGGAATAAAGAATAAAATATATTAGATCATTCTTTTTTTTTTGTTTGTTTGTTTGTTTCTATTTTAATAAATTAAAATATATAATAATATAATAATATAATTAACTAGTATAGTGATGAGAGTTAATGAAGGAATGAAATAAAATAAAATTGAAATTGAAATGAATGTATCCATTTATGAACTTCAATAAAATAAAACGAATCAATCCATTGAATGATTAATTTCGGTTAAAAAAAAAAAAAAAACTTTCAGTTACACAAAATTCAACTTAAAAAAAAAAAAAAAAAAAAATATTAAAAAAATTAAAAATTTAATTTTTTATTAAATCAAATAAATAAATCAAATAAATAAATGAATGGATGAATAATTAATTAATTAAATAAATAAAAAGAATTTTTTTTTGAACCTTTTTTAAAAAGAAAATTTTAATCAAAGTATTATTTATTAGAAGTCATCCTCATAATAATAATAATAATAATAATAATAATTGTAAATTTAGGGATAACAAATGAATTTAAATTTTTTTTTTAAAAAAAAAAAAGAAAAAAAAGTAATTAATATGAGTAAAAGCCAAAAAAAAAGTCATTATTTTACCTTTTAATAACAATGGATAAAATAACTAAAAAAAAAAAATAAATAAAATAAAAATGAAAATGAAAATGAAAATGAAATTAAAAATAAAAATTTTTTTTTCAAATTTATATTTAATTATTTTAAAAATATTTAATAAACTTTTTTTTTTTTTTTTTTTCTTTTTTTTTTTTTCTAAACTATGATTCATTTCTTTTCCTTTCTTATAATAAAGTTTAAATGAAAAAAAAAATTTTTTTTTTTTTTACTTTTTTTTTTTTTACTAAATTAATCATTTCCTAAAAAAAAATAAAGTTTCATTTATTACTTTAAATAATAATAAATATGAATATGAATATGAATATGAATATGAATATGAATATGATCATAAAAATGAAATAAAAAAGAATAAAAAATACAAATTTTTAAACTGAAAGAAATAAAGCAAAAAAAAAAAAGAAAAAATTTTTTTTTTAATTATTCATTATTATATTTTTACTTTTTTTTTTTTATTTTTCTCTTTCTCTCTTTCTCTCTTTTTCTTTATTTATTTATTTATTTATTTTAATTATTTCTTTTCTATTAAATAACTTTTAAAAGTTTATTAGGTATTTAATCCTATAATATATAAATAGTTAATTATTATTGTTATTATAATTATTATTGTTATTATTGTTATTATTATTTAGGATGGATGAACTCATGATCTTCTCTTTTTTTTTCTTTTCTTTTTTAATTAATATTTCATTGTTTGTTAGTTAGTTGTTAAAGTCATTTCATTCTTCTTTTTTTATTATTATTATTATTATTATCATAATGTCAATCCGTTAATTATTTTATTTTATTTTATTTTATTTTATTTAATTATTTTTTTTCTTTATATATATATATATATATATTTAATTTAATTTAAATTTTTTTTTTTATTTTGTATCATTAAAACATTTTTAAATTTAAATGAATTAATTAATCCTTTTCTTTTTTCTCTTTTTCTCTTTTTTTTTTTCATTTTTTTAATTAATCTTTTTTTTTTTTTTTTAATATTATTATTTTAATTTTAAAAAGTAGTATGATGTAGTATTACTTTATTATTATTTCATTATTTCATGATGATTTCATTGTGAACTGATGATTATTTCATTATAGTAATAATGAATGATTTATATAATTTATTAATAAATAATCTTTTTGTTAATCCTTAATTTTAATTATTTTTTTTTTTTTAATGATTATGATTAGATCTTTTGTAAAACTTTCAGCATTTGATTTTGTCTATTTTGGGTAAATTATGATTTATATTAAATTAAATTTCTATTTAATGTTACATTTAAAAATTTATTCTATTTTAATTATATATTACATTGTATTATATTATTATTAATGAATATTGTTTATTATATCTATTTATTATATTATTATATTCTATAGTATATATATTAATTTATATTGTAATAATTAATTTTCATAAGATACTAAATTAGAATTTTTTAATTAAAGATTAAACTTTTTTTATGAATAATTTTTATTTTTTTTAAATTCTTCTATATTATTTTATATTCTTTTATATTATTTTATATTCTTTTATATTATTTTATAGTTAATTTATTATTTTATATTATTTTATAATATTTAATTTTTCTTTTTTCTTTTTTTTTTTTTTTTTTTTTTATTTTTTATTTTTTATATTTATTTTTTATTAAATTATTTTTATCAATTTTTCCATTTTCAGAATGCCATCATTGATTCTAAAAAAAAAATGAAAAGAAAAAAAATTTTTTTTTGTTCAACCCTATGACCTCTCAAAAAAGGAGAATGGATTAGGTGTTGAAATCATACAATTAAAAAAAAATAAAAACTTAATCCTTTATATAATATAGAATATATAAAAAATAATCCTTTATATCATATATAATCCTGTAAAATTTTATATAAACATTATATATATATATATATTTTAAAAAAAAAAGTAAACTTTTTTCTTATTAAGGTTTTATATATATATATATATAATTATTTATTTTATTATTAATTATTTGTTTTTTTTTTTTATCCTATAATTTTTCTCTTTTTATCAAATATAAAAATAAAAATAAAAGAATCAACCATTATTTTTATTGAATTGAATTCGTTTTTTTTCCTTTTTTATTTTTTTTTTTTTTTTTTTTTTTTTTTTTTGATTTTTAATTCTCCTAAAAATATTAAAATAGAGGAAATGATCAGATTATTTTATTGGATTTCATTTCGATTAATATCTATCCCACATAAAAAATGATTATTATTATTATTATTATTTTTAAGGAAAATCATTTAGTGAAACAAAAAAAATAAAATTTGAAAGAAAAAAAATCATTTTAGTGAAACGAATTAAGAAACATAAAATAAAAATAAAATAAAATAAAAAAAAAATCTTTACTCCGTTCATTTTTATTATTGATTATGTATGTATATATCCTATTAGAATTATTAGAAAATATTTTAAATAACCTATAATAAATAATATATATTTTTAATTTCTTTATTATTATTAATTTTTTTTTTTAATCTTTTTATATATATATATATATATATATATATATTTTTTTTTGGATTCTATTTCTTAATTTTTGCTAAATTTATTAAAGTTTATAAAAATATTTTGATTTGTGAAAATCAAATAAAACTAATAAATATTTTTTATTAAAACTAATAATTAAATAATAAACAGAAAAACGAAAAAATTAAATGGAAAATTATCAATGAAATAATTAATTATAAATAATAAATAATAGAATAAGAAAAAAAAAAAAAAAAAAAAAAAAAACACCTTTAAAACTTTATTTTATTATTATAAATATTTTAAATAATAATAAATAATCATTAATTAAAAGTATCATAAATAATAATAAATAATAATTTTATTATTAATATTTATATAGTAATGTCATCCTTATTTTATCTATTTTTTCTTTTTTTTTTTTTTTTCCTTTACATAAACTTAACCCCTAGGAGATTGGGTTAATTTTTTTTTTATTTTTTTTAAAAAAAAATGAATCATTTTCTTCAAATAATAATAATAAAAAAAAAAAATAAATAATATATTAAAACGAAAAGAAGAAAAACAAAATTTTATTATTTATTATGATTTATTTTAAGGGAAGGAATAGAGAAATAACTGATAATTTTTTTAAATAATAATAATAATAATGATAAAAATTATAAAATTTTTTTTTTATCAATATATATATTATATTTATATTTATGCTTAAATTTTATTATTTTTTTTTTTTTTTAAAAAAATTGGTTATTTGCATTTCAATGTTTTTTTGTAAGTTTTCATTTTTAATACATTTATTTAGTTCATTTAATAATAATAATAATAATAAGAAAAATAATAAGAAAAATAATAATAATAATAATAATAATAATAATAATAATAATAATAATAATAATAATAATAATAATAATAATAATAATAATAATAATAATAATAATAATTATAATAATAATAATAATAATAATAATAATAATAATAATAATAATAATAATAATAATAATAATAATAATAATAATAATAATAATAATAATAATAATAATAATAATAATATTTTTTTTTTTTGCTTTTATTTTTTATTTATTTTTTATTTATTTTTTATTATTTCCTATTTTAATTATTTTTAACAACTTTTAATCTAAAAAATTTCAAATTTTGATTTGTGTAACCAATAAAATATATTTATTTCATTTTTTTTTATGAAATTATTTCCATTTTCAAAAAAAAAAAAAATTTTTTTCTTTTAATTTTTTTTTATTTTTCATTTATTTTTCATTTATTTTTCTAAAAAAGGAAAATATTTGTTGTATCCATTTTCCTTTTTCTTCCATAATTTGATTTAAAAAATATGAAAAAAAAAATTTAATAAAAACTCAAAAAAAAAAAAATATTTATTTTATTTCATTTTATTTATTAATTAAGCAATAAGCAATCAATGAATAAAAAAGAAAAACAGTAATAATTACTAATAAATAATAATAATAAAAAAAAAAGAGGATTTATTAATCAATAAATAATAAAATGAGGATATATTAATCAATAAATAATAAAATGAGGATTTATTAATCAATAAATAATAAAAAGAGGATATATTAATCAATAAATAATAAAAAGGGTATTTATTAATAAGTAATAAATCATAAATAATTGAATAAAATAAAAATAAATTATTAAATTATGAATCATCTCTATTCATCCTATTATAATTTTAATACATCATAAAATTTATAGTAATAAAAAAAAAAAAGAATTTTGAATGTTTGTCATTTGACCTTCATATAAATTATTAGTTTAAAATTTTTTTTTTAATTTTTTTATTTTTTTTAGAACTTAACAATAATGATTTATAATTAATAAAGTTTTTTATTTTTTTCTTTTTCTTTTTCTTTTCTAATTCGGTTAAATTTTTTTTTTTCATTTTTTCTTTTTTTATTATTCTTTTTTCTTATTATTTAATTTTTGTTGATATAAATATTTATATATAAATATATAATTATTATTATTATTATTATTATTATTTTTTTGAAACTAATAAATAATCTAATCAAATATAAAATTATTATTAATATTTCATTTCATTTCATTTCATTTTTTTTTAAATACAAAATTAAAATAAAATTAGAACAGTAATAAAAAAAATAAATTAATGTAAATGTTAAAACAAATCAAAATTAACCGATACAAATAATAAATATATAAAAAAAAGAAAAATTACAAAAAAAATATATATATATGTAAATATATTTATCATTATTTAATTAAATATTTATATATAAATACAAATATAAATAATAATAAATAATTGAATAATTGTATAATAAATAATTGTATAATAAATAATTGTATAATAAATAATTGTATAATAAATAATTGTATAATAAATAATTGAATAATAAATAATTGAATAATAAATAATTGAATAATTAATAATTGAATAATAAATAATTGAATAATTGTATAATAAATAATAATAAATAATTTAAATTAAAAAGGATAATTTTTCTTTTTCATGTTTTAGAAATTTGATACCATAAAAATAAAATAAAATGAAATAAAAAAAAAATAAAATTAAAATAAGAAAGAAAAGTATACCGTAGTTGATACCTAAAAAAAAAATATATATATATATATATATATATTTTACTATTTAAATTATTTATTATTTATTATTTATTATTTATTATTTATAATTTATTATTAATTATTTATTATTTATTATTTATTATTTATTATTAATTATTTATTATTTATTATTTATTATTTATTATTTATTATTTATTATTTATTATTTATTATTTATTATTTATTATTTATTATTTATTATTTATTATTTATTATTTATTATTTATTATTTATTATTTATTATTTAATTATTTATTATTTATTATTTATTATTTATTATTTATTTTTTTTTAAGTTATTAATCTATTATTTTTAATTTATTACTATATTTTTATATTTTTCTATTTCTTAATCTGTTATTTTTATTTTATTTACTCTATTTTATTATATTATTACTACTATTAATAATATACACTCTTAATATCTGTAATTTAATTTTAAGTTTTTTTTTTATAAAAAATTTAATTTATCTTTATTATTAAAAAAAAAACAGTTTTAATTTATTTAAACTTTTTTTTTTTTTTTTTACTGATTTTGTACAACATTAAGTTTTTTTTTTTACTTTATTATTTTTAATTTAAAAAAATAAAAAAAGATTATAAATAATTAAATAATTAAATAATTAAATAATTAAATAATTAAATAATTAAATAATTAAATAATTAAATAATTAAATAATAAATAATAATAAAGAGTAAATATTAATAAATAATTAAATGATAAATAATTAAATGATAAATAATTGAATAATTAAATAATAATTAAATCTATTTATATTTATATAAATTTGAAACTTTTTTTTTTTAATTTTATTTTATAAAGTGATGACTTAACAGAAATCAATTTTAAATCGTTCATATTTTAACACCAAAAAAAAATTTTTTTTTTTTAACTTTATTTGGACTTTTTAATCAAAAATAAATAAAAAAATTTTTTTTTTCTAATTAATTAATTAATTAATTAAATTACATTTTTAGTTGTACGGCAGGAACAAAGAAAGAAAAAAAGAGTGAAAAAAGGTCAAAAAAAAAAAAAAAAAAATTTAATAAAAATAAAAAATAAAAATTTATATACATCATAAATATTTTATATATATAAATATTTTATATACATAAATATTATATATATATATACATAAATAAATAAATGTATATATGCATATATAGCTATATTTTTTTTATTTCATTTTTAAAATATTAAAAAAAAAAAAAAATTAAATAGTAATATAAAATAGAATATAAAAAGTTTTAAAAATTTTATTCTCATATTAATTTATAAAAAATTTTTTATATTAAATCTGTATATATAAATATATATAAATAGAATTTATTTATTTTAAAATAAATTAAAAAAAAAAAATGAAATAAATATATATTATATAAAATATAGCATAAAATATTTTTTTTATATACTTTATTATGTTTATGGTAATTAAAAAATATTTTTATATACATTAAAATATATATTTTTTTTAAATGTTGAGTAATAATAAAAAAAAAAAAAAGGGGGAAAAAGAAAATAAAAAAAATATTAACATTTATGCATTAGAACTTATAAAACAGGATGACTATGACTATGATTGTAACTATAATTATGACGATGACGATGACGATGAATAGAGTAATTATATAGAATTTTATTCGAATAAATATAGTAAAATTTTATATATTAAAAAAAAATTTTAAAAAAAAAATATAATAAATAATAAATAAATAATAAATAATTTAAGGTAAATGACGGTACATTTTAAAAAAAGAAAAGAAAAAGGACTAAATAAGGTAAAAAAAAAATAAAAATAAATAAAAAATATATATATATATATATATAAATAAATAAAAAAAAGTATAAAAATAAATAAAAATATATAAATAAATAAAAAAATATATAAAAATATATATAAAAATAAATAAATAAATAAATATTAATAAATTTAATAAATTTGAAACAAATGATCATAAACACAAATCACAAAAAAAAAAAAAAAACATAAAATAAAACTTATTAACTTATGTAACTATTTCATAAAATAATAATAATAATAATAATAATAATAATAAAGATGATGGTTTCATATATTAATATATATATATATATATATTTTTATTGCTTATAATAACAGATAAATAGTTGAAAAGAAAAAAAAAAGAAAGAAAAGTAAAAAAAAAAAAAAAGACAATAATAATAATACTACTACTAATAATAAATAAATGATATTAATAATAAAATAATAATAATAAAATGATATTAATAATAAATAATAATAATAAAATAATAAAATAATAATAAAATAATAATAGAATAATAATAATGAAGTGATACATAATAAAATAAATAGCGGTCCATCCATCCATTCATAAATAAAAATTATTCTACATAAATAAAATTAATATTGAAATTGAAAATATAATATATAACATCATCAATAATAGCAAAAATATATATATATATATATATTTTTTTTTTTTGTAATAAAATACAAAATGATAAAAAAAAAAAAAAATAAATTAAATTATTAAATTTGAATTATATATAGATATAAATATATAAATATATATAAATTTTTAAATTTAATATAATTAAGAGTTCCAAATTATATAATTTTTTTTTTAATTTAAAATAAAATGTCTATATATAATTTTTTTTTATTATTATATTATTATATTATTATATAATATCTTATAATATTAATAATAGTATTGACTACTACTACGACGACGACTGACGACGACATGACTAACAATAAATAATCATTATGATCGTTAAAATTATAATAAATTTAATATTTAAGACTTAATGCATCCTATTTAATAAAATTGGAAAAAAAAAAAAAAAAAAAAAAAAAAAGAAAAAGAAAAAGAAAAAAGAAAAAGAAATACAATATAGGAAATGATTCATATAAATTAAGAGAAAAAAAAAAAAGAGAAAAAAAAATAAATTAATGACTAAATAAAAAAAAAAAGAAAAAGGAAAAAAAGGAAAAAAAGAAAAAAGAAAAGGGAAAAAGAAAAAGGAAAAAAAGGAAAAAAAGAAAAAAGAAAAGGGAAAAAGAAAAAGTAAAAAAATATTAAAGACAATCATTAAAATAAAAACTTTTTCTAATTATAGTATTAATAATATAACAATTGTATTATTATTATCATTAAAATAATTTATATATAGATAGATAGATAGAAATATAATATTATTATTATTATTATTATTTTTTTTTTTTCATTTTCTAAATCAATATAAATATAAATATATATATATAAATGGAAGAATTACTAATAAAAGTAATAATTTTAAATTCATGGCTATATCTAAATATTTTAATTTAAATATTTAATTTATATAAATTAAAAAAAAAATAATAATAAAATAAAGAAACATTCAAAAATTATGGATAATAATACTAACGGCTGTTGATTATGAAAAAAAAAAAAATAGTAATAAAAAGATTTATTATATCATTATTTTTATTATTATTATTATTATTATATCATTATTATTATTGTTGTTGTTGTTAATATGATAATTAAAAAGGAAAAAAAGAAAATATATATATATTGATATTAATATATTTAATATATTCATTTATTCATTATTAATAAATAAAAATAATATATTAATATTATATATTATATATAGTATAGATTAACATTTGTATTTTATTAATACTTTTATTATTTATATTAATTTATTTATTAGGATATAAAGTTTATCTATTCAACCGATTTTTATTTTTATTTTTTTTTTTTTAATTTAATTTTATTATTTTTAAGCACATGTTAATAGAATCTATTAAAAAAAAAAAAAAAAAAAAAAAAAATAGATAAATAATTAATAATAATAAATTTTATATTTTTTAATATATGAATAGAAATGTAATATGATATAATATGATATAATAAGATTGCCTTTAAAATAAATTAAAAAAAAAAAAAAAAAAACATGGTTTTTAATTGAGCTTTTATTATTATTCTAATTTTATATTTAAATTAATTTTTAATTTATATATGTATATATAGAGAGAGATATATTATAATTATTAAAATTAAAAGGAAAAAAAAAAAACAATAGAAAGATGACTTTTTTTTTCCTTTTTTTTTTTTTTTTTTTTTTTTTTCTATTATGTATTATTATTATTAAGGTTACTGAAATGTATGTCATAAACATTTGTTAAAAATATTTAACAATGAAAAAAAAAAAAGAAAAAAAAAACTATTATTATTATATTGTTATATATATTTATTATATATAATTTAATACAAAAAAAAATTATCAATTAATTAATACATTAATAGAATATTGATCATTATTTATTTTATTTTTTATTTTTTATTTTTTTTTAATTAATTTTCTATTCTATTAACATAGGATACTTTTTTTTTTTCCTTTTATATATATACATATATATTTAAATAGATAAAATATAGAAAAAAATAAAACTAAATTAAACAAAAACAAAAAAATAAAAAATAAAAACAAAAAATATATATAATTAATAACGGATAATAATAATATTTTATTATTTATTATTATTATTTATTATTATTGTTTTTGTTTTTGTTTTTGTTTTTGTTTTTGTTTTTGTTTTTGTTTTTGTTTTTGTTTTTATAGTTTAATAATATTTTTTTTTATTATTTTTCGATATAGGCCGACCAACAGCATAAAGGGGTGTATAGCCTGAAACTCATTATGTTCTATCTTTTTTTTTTTTTAAAAAAATAATAATAATAATAATAATAATAAATATCTTTTTACCTTTATACATATATATAAAAATATATATGTAAAAAATTGTATTGTTTTATAAAGTGTAAAAATAATAATAATAAAAAAAAAAAAAAAAGTTTCTATGAAAGGTTTATTCCTCTATGGAATTTCTAAATTTCATTTATTTATTTATTTATTTATTTATTTATAGATTATTATTAAAGAAATGATTTTTTTTTTCTTAATTAGGATAGAATAGGTAACAGAAAATAAAAAAGAAAAAAGAAAAAAAAAAAAAAAAGAAAAGTACAACTAATGTAACATAGATATCTGAATAAATTAAATTAAATAAATTTCAATTTTTTTTTTTTTTTTTTTTTAGTTTGTTATATCCTAGAAGGAAAAAAAAAAATTTTTTTTTTTTAAAAGATTTACTATATATATATAGATAGATATTGATAGATAGATAGATAAGGGGATAAATAAGAAAATAAAATAAATAATAGAATAAGAATGGTTTTCGGTGTTACAGTCGAGCCATTTTTTAATACTAATAATAATTTTGAAAAGATTATATCTATATAGATAAATTGTTAATATACATAAATTGTTAATATAAATATCTACTATCTATAGATTATGTAGATGTGTGGAATGAGAGAAAAGTAGTAAAATGAAACAAAGGATGAGATATAATAAAAAAAAATTATTGACTTTAATACTTTAATATGAATTAGAATTAGAAAAAAAAAAAAAAAACATGTTTCTAATTAAAAAGATGATCCTATCATAAAACAAACAAATAAATAAATAGATATATATGTAAAAAAAAAAAAAAAAAACATGTTTTCTAATTAAAAAAGATGATTATAAAACAAATAATTAAATAACTATATTATAATTATAAAACAAATAATTAAAATAACTATATTATATATATATACATATAAAAACATGTTTTCTAATTAAAAAGATGATTATAAAACAAATAAATAAAAAAAAAAAAAAAACATGTTTTCTAATTTAATATAAATAATAATAAAAAAAAAAAAAAAAGAAAAAAAAAGAAAATCAAGGTTGCGGCTCTTTTTTTTTTTTATTTATAAAATATAAAATGGGTTATTTTTATTTGTTTTATCTTTTTAATTTGATTAAACTTTTATTATATTATATAATCTATTTATTTTTTTATAATTTTCTTTTATTTTTTATTTTCTATTTTCTATTTCTTATTATTTATTTTTATATTATTTATTATATATAAATATATAAATATATATATATATTTTTTTATAAATTTTAAAGTTGACACAATTACTGTGTCAAAAAGTGTCACAGTAATAAATTAAAAAAAAAAATTTGTTAAAAAAAATAAAAATTATAAATTTATTTATTTATTTATTTATTTATTTATTTATTTTTCTTATAATTATGAATAGATTAGATTATTGAATTTTAATTAAAATATCTGTTATATATAATTAATTTATATATATATATATATATATGTTCTATTAAATATTTTTAAATAAATATAAATATATATATTATATTTATAAGTGGAAGAAAAGAAACAATTAATAAAAAGAAGAAAAAAAAAAATTATATATATATATATAATAAATAACTAAATATATAAAATATAAAAATATAATTATAAATATTCTTTTTTTCTATTTTATTCATATAATATATATATATATTTTTTTTTTTTTGCCAAACAATTCACAATATTTAATATCATTACATAATAATTTATTATTATTATTATTATTATTATTATTCTTTTGTATTGTGTGTGTGTGTGTGTAGCATTAAAATGTGATTTGTACTTTTTTCTTTTTTTTTTTCTTTTTAATTTTGTAAAAAAATTTTTTTTAAGAATTCTATTAATTATTAAAAAAAAAAAAATTTAATAATAAAAAAAAGTCTAAATATATATAAATAATTTTTATTATTATTATTATTAATAAAATTTATTATTATTATTATTATTATTATTATTATTATTATTATTTTAATTATTTTCTCTTCTAGATAAAAAAAAAAGTTTTATATATAATATTAATTTTTAAATAAATAGCCGAAACTAAAAAGTTAAAAAAAAAAAAAAATCAATTATATATATTTATCTCTATAAAGAATAAGAAATAAAGAATTTAAAGTGTTAGAAAAAATTGATTTTTTACTTTTTACTTTTTATTTTTTTTATTATTTATTATTTATTATTTATTATGTTCATATTATTTATTATTATTTATTATGTTCATATTATTATTTATTTATTATTATTTATTATGTTCATATTATTTATTATTATTTATTATGTTCATATTATTATTCATTATTTTATTATTTTATTATTTTTGTTCTTATTTTTTATTTTTAATTTTCCATTTTTTTTTAAAAAATTTTCCATTAATTTTTTTTTTCCAATTTTCTACAAAAATGTTCTATCCTACAACTCAAATTAATAATAAAATAAAAAAGAAATTAAGATAAAAAAATAAAAATAAAAAATATTATTTTTTAATGATTTTAATCCGTTTATCGAATTACTTTAACTATTCCTAACCCTATTCTTATTCCTCTTAACTATTATTATTATTATTATTATATTTATTTTTAAAATAACATTTTACTATCCATAAATTATTTTCAATTTATGTTATAAGGATTGTTTTAATGAATTATTTCTCCTTTAATATTAATATTATATAGAAAAAAAAATTAAATATATATATATATTTATTTATACTTTTTTTTAATCTTTTCATTTTTGATAATCATTTTTTAAAAAATGGGTAGTATTGATTAAAATGGTCAATTTACTTTTTTTATTTTATTTTATTTTTTATTTTTATTACTAATTAGTTTTAATTTCTCTTTTATTTAATTATTACCATTTTAATAAAAAAAAAAAAAAAAAAAAAAAAGAAATTTTATTAAATAATTAATATATAATAATATGTATATATAGGAGAAAATCATATTAACAATAATAATAACAAATAAATTAATACATAATAGATCATAATCAATAATAATAATAAATAATATCTAATAATAACTAATAATAATATAAATAATAAATAATAAATAATAAATAATAATAATAATAAATAATATCTAATAATAACTAATAATAATAAATAATAAATAATAAATAATAAATAATAATAATAATAAATAATATCTAATAATAACTAATAATAATAAATAATAAATAATAAATAATAAATAATAATAATAATAAATAATATCTAATAATAACTAATAATAATAAATAATAAATAATAAATAATAATAATAATAAATAAATAATAAATAATAAATAATAAATAATAAATAATAAATAATAAATAAATAATAATAAATAGGTCAATCATTAATAATGACAATGATTTCTATGGAGAAAGAGGTAATCACTTTAAAAAAAAAATACTTTTTATGTGTATTGAATTGAGAGAGAGAAATTTTTTAATATATTTAACTTTTTTTTATTTTTATTTTTATTTTTATTGTATTCACTTTACATAAATTGTATATTAAATCTATTTAAAAAAAAAAAAATTATATATTTTTTTATATATTTTTTATATAAATAATTATATATATATATAAATATATTTATTTATTAATTAAATGGATGATGATATATATTTGTATATATAAACTTTCCTTTTTTTTTTTTTTTTTTTTTAAATTTTTTTTCTTTCTATTTTCATAAGCTATTTTATTATTAGGAAGGTGACTTTTATTATTATTAAAATTTTTTAGTCACTTTATTTTATATTATTTCATTTTGTTTGTTTTAGAAATTAATATAACATTTGTTACAAGGGTCCTTTTTGTAATTTTTTTGTAATTTTTTTTTTAGGTATGGCTATGATTATGATGAATAAAAATTATCAAAAAAGAATTAAAATTAAATTATTCCATTTTTATTATAATTATTATTAATCATTAATTATAAATTATAATTTATTCATTATTAAAAAAAATTTTTTTTTTTTTCATGTTATTATTATTTATATTTATTTATTTATTTTATTTATTTTATTATTTATATTATTTATTTTATTATTTATTTTATTTTATTATTTTATTATTTTTTATTATTTATTTTATTTATTTTTATTTATATTATTTATATCATTTATTTTTCATTTTTTTTATTTTTTTTTTTTAATATCTTATTTAATTTAGGGTGAATGAATTTTTTACCATTTTCAATACAAAAGAAGAAGATTACAAAAAAAAAAAAAAGAAAATAAATTAATTTAAATGAATCAAAAAAAAAAAAAACAAAAAAAAAAAAATTAAAATATAAATAAATATAAATATAAATATAAATATAAATATGAATATAAATATAAATATAAATATAAATATAAATATAAATATAAATATATATATATATATATATATAAATATAAATATAAATATAAATATAAATATAAATATAAATATAAATATAAATATATAAATATATAAATATACATAAATATGTATGTATATATATATATATATATATATAAATATATCAATACGTATATATGTAACTATATAAATAAATAAATAAAATTAAAAATTATTATTATAAATCAATTTAATTTTTTTATTTAAAAATATTTTTTATTATTAGATTTATAATTAATCAATTAATTTAAGAGTATTTTATAATTTTGATGTCTATTTTATTTAATAATAGGATAGCATAGTATAGTATTGTATATTTTTGCTTATATATTATATTCAATTATAACTTGTATATTCATAATATATAGATAATTCAACCTAATATAGAAATAAATTTATCCATAAACCCCTTTTGTATGATATCAATTTATATATAATATATATAATATATAATGTAATATATATAATTTATTATTATTATTATTTTTTTTTAATTTAATCTTTTATTCTGCTCTATTAATGATTTATAGGTTTATATTTTAATTTAATCTTTTATTCTGCTGCACTATTAATGATTTAAAGGTTTATAGAGTGGTGGTGTAACTTTAAATCAAGTTGTATACAACATTAATATATGGGGCATTGCATTCATTAATATATGAATACTTCCAATACCATGGATGAATTAATTAAATAAAAAACAAAAAACAAAAAAACAAAAGAAAAATCAAAAAAAAAATATAAAAAAATATATAAAAATATAAATATATGTATATCTTTTTTTTTTATTAAACTTTTGGTTACACCAACTGAAACTTAATTTACTATTGTTTTTTTTATTACATTTTTATTAAATTTCATTAATTTTTTTTTTTAAAATTTTTTAATTTGATTTAATATTTTTCATTAAATACTTCAATAATAATAAAAAGAAGTTATTATTAAATACTTCAATAATAAAAAGAAGCATTTATTATTAAAAAGAAGTTATTATTATTAAATAATTGAATAATAAAAAGAAGCTATTATTAATAAATAATTGAATAATGAAAATTTAATATAAAAAAATAATGAAAAAAAAAAAAAGTGAAATTAAATGAAACTTTTTTTAATATGGATAATTATTTTTCTTTATTTTAATACTATATTTTGAATTATTTTATTATTTTATTATTTTTCTTTATTTTAATATTAATATTAATTTTAATTTTAATTTTTATTTTAATAGTAATATTAATTATTTTATTTTATTATTTTTTAAAATTCTTTTTTTATATTATTATTATTATTATTATTATTATTTATTATTTTATTACATTTTATTATATTTTTTCATTTTTTTTTAAATTATTTTATTGATTACTTCGAGTGATTAATCATTTATAATTTTTTATAATAAATTTGACTATTGTCCCTAATTTTTTTTTAACATAAATGAAAAAACAAAAAACAAAAACAAAAAACAAAATTAAAATAATTAAATTAAATTAAAATAATTAAATTAAATTAAACTATACAAAAGTTATATGTTAATATATATATATTTATATAGATTTATTTCTTCATTTTTGCTTTTTTTTGTAATTTTTTTAATTTTTTTCATTTTTTTTTTTAATCATCATGAAAAATCAATTAATAGGATTTAATTGTTGTTATTATTATTATTTATTTTATTTTATTTTAGTCAATCTGTATTTTATATTCATATTCTACTATTTATTTTATTTTATATTTCTATTTTATGACTTTATAAATTATATTTTCATATATATAAAAAAAAGAAAGAAATCATTAATTATTTATTTTTCTATTTTTAATATTTTTAATACTACTACTAATAATAATTATAATGTTATTATTATTATTATTATTATTAGTATTATTATTTTTTTTTAATTTTAATATATATATATATTATTTATTTATTTATCATACTTTTAATTTATTTTATTATTATACTTTTGATTTATTAAGAAATCATATGTATTCTATAATAAATCTTTTTTTTTTTTTTTTTTTTTTTTTTTTATCTTTATTTAATTAAAAAGTACTGTGAATAGAAAGAAAGATAAATATAATTAATATTTTTCTTTTTTTTTTTTCTTAATTAACTATTATTATTATTATTATTATTATTACTATTATTACTATTATTAATAAGTATTAATTTTAAATTTTATTAAATTCTAATATAGATATATATGAATATCAATTTCGTTGATTCATCCTTTTTTTTATTTTTATTTATTGTTTTATATTCTATTTTATTTTTAATTTTATTCTATTTTTAATTTTATTTTATTTTTAATTTTATTTTGTTTTATTTTTTTTTGTATTCTATATTCTATTTTTATTTGTATATTTTATGTCATTACTAAATCATATTATATTTAAACAATACTTTCTATTGAAAAATGATAATGTTGTTAATATTTAATAAAAAAAAAAATAATCATTTTTGTAGTAGTAGTTATTATTCACAATATTTAAAATAATATGCTGGTCAAATGACGTAATGACTATAATAAATTTATTATCTCAGAATATTACATAACTATTAATGATATGCATAACGTTTATATCACTGACTTTAATCTCTAAAACATAGAAATTAATATAAACAAAAAAAAAAAAAAATTTTTTTTTGGTCATCTCTAAACACAAAAAATTAATATAAAAAAAAATATTTAATTTATTTCATCTATATAATTTTAAATCTATACATAATAATTGAATTGAATAATGAAATAATAAACAATTTATAGTTTAACAATTAAATCATTGAATCCTAAAGTATAGATTAAAACTAATAAATAAATAAATAAATAAATAAATAAATAAATAAATAAATAAATAAATAAATAAATAAATAAATAAATAAATAAATAAATAAATAAATAATAAATAAATAAATAAATAAATAATAAATAAATAAATAAATAAATAAATAAATAAATAAATAAATAAATAATTAATTAATTAATTTACAATCATCTATTATAATAAATTATTCAATGATAATTAAATTTTTCAATAATGAAATCATAAACAATTTATAATTAAATAATTAAATCATTGAATCATTTTTTTTTTTTTTTTTGAAACATAGCCATGACTAAAAAAGGAAATAATTAGTAATATCATTTAATTTATGGAGAGATAATTAAAAAAAAAAATAAAATAAAATAAAAGAAAAAAAAGGAAAGAAAGAAAAGAAAGTAAAGAAAGAAAGTAAAAAAAAAAAAAAGAAATAATTGAAGATTAAATAAATAATGAAAAAAAAGAAAAAAAAGTATAAATAAATAAATAAATAGAAAAAAGTATAAATAATATAAATAAATAGATTAAAAAATATTAATAAAAGAAAAAAAAATTAAAAAAAAAAAATAATAAAAAATAATAATAAAAAGTAAAAATTAATAACAAAATTTTAATGGTAAAAAATAAAATAAAATCAATCCTAATTAATACTAAATCATAAATTGGTAAAAATTTATTATTTATTATTTATTACTAAGTAATTATTCTGGATATAAATAAATCTATCTAAATTTGTATATGTGAAACAGATAAAGCTAAGTACTAATAGTATCCATTAATAAATATTATTTTAATAAATAAATAAATAAATAAATAATAATTAAATGAATAAATAAATAATAAATGAAATAAATTTAATCAATAATTTTTAATATAAAGTTAGAGGACACATGATCAATGACAAAAATGACAAAAAAAAAAAAAGAAGGGAAAAAAGGAAAAAAAAAAAAAATTAATTATTATTATTATTATTATTTATTTATTTATTTATTATTATAAAGTAAGTATAAATATATTATATATATATACATAGAAATACAAAAAAAAAAAAAAGGTTAAAAAAAAAATAGAAAAAAGAAAAAGGAAGAAGAAGAATTCTTAGAATCCCAATTCAATTTTTTTTCTTTTTTCTATTTTTTTTTAACCTTTTTTTTTTTTTTTAACATTTTTTGTTAATTTTTTTCTTTTGTGGAATTTTGTTATAAAATTTTTTTTTTGTTAATTTTTTTCTTTTGTGGAATTTTGTTATATTTTTTTTTTATCTGTAATTTTTTTTTTTTTTTTAGTATTTTCTAAGAGTCTTTTTTTTTTCATTTTCGTTTCATTTTACTTAGTATTTAAACTATTTAATATTTAAATTATTGATGAATAATCTTTATAATCATTGAAATAAACCATAAAACATGAAATATTCATTGATAAAAAAATTATTCACAAAAAAAAAAGTTTATATAAAATTTTTTTAGTTATTACTAATTTAATTATATATTATTAATTTTAATTATATATTCTATATTTATTTTATTTTTTCTTAATAATAATAGTGTCTATATACCTATACTATTATTATTCCTTATTATTTTTTTAAATTTAATTTTACAATTTTTGTTTCAATATTAAATAGTTTTATTATTATTATTATTATTAAAAATGTTCATCATTTATTTAAATGCTTTTTTATTTATTTATTTTATTTATTTGGGCTGAAGTGACAGAAAAAAAAAAAAAAAAGAAAAAAAAGAAAAAGAAAAAAAGAAAAAGAAAATTTTTTTCCATAACAATGATAATCTTTAAATAATCTTTTAATAATAATTATTAATAATAACTATTGATCATGTTAATTATATTCATATAAATAAATAAATAAATAAATAAATAAATAAATAAATAAATAAATAAATAAATAAATAAATAAATAAATAAATAGTGATAGATATAATAAATATAATTTAAATATTTTAATTGTAATAAAAATCTTTTGATTACAAAAGAGAAAAAAAAAAAAACAATAAAACATTCAATACTAATTTAAATTCTAATTATTATTATTTGTCATAGTTAGGATTTATAATGATTTATGATTTATTTATTACATATAATTATTATTTATTTATTACATATGATTTATTTATTATTTATTATTTATTATGATGATGATTATTTTTTTTAATTTATAAAAAAAAGAAATTAGGTGTAACATTAAAATCTTTTTTTTTTTTTTTTTACCTGAAATGAAATATCCCCCCAAAAAGGGAAAAAAAATAATAAATAATTAAATAATAAATAAATAAATAAATAATAAATAAATAAATAAATTAATAAATAAATAAATATTTAAATATAATAAACATAATAATAATAATAGTAATATTAATCAGAAGAATGAAATGTTAGTAAATTAATACCCCTTCTGATGGTGATTACATAAAAATATAAAGAGAAAGATCTTATTGAATTTCTTAATGATATTCGTTGTTGATCAAAAGTAATCAACTCGATAATATATATATATTGGTATATTATATAAATTGTTAAATATATAAATATATAAATGTTATTTTCCATTTCTTTTCAAGTCACGAGTAATAAAATCTCAACCCCAAAAAGAAAAATTAATAAATTTAATAATTATAATAAATATAATAATAAATAATAAATATAATGAATATAATGATAAATAATAAAATAAATTACATGACAAATGTTAACATAATCAAGATGGATGAAAATATAATTATAGATATTTATCTTTTGAAATAAAAGTATATTAAAAAAAAATAAACATTAAAATCATCATTTGTGTAATGGAATAATAAATAATTGAATAATAAATAAATAAATAAATAATAAATAATAAAAAGAATTAAATGAATAATAAATAATAAATAAATAAATAGTTAATAAATAAATAAATAATAAGTAAATAAATAAATAATATTATTATTGATATTAATTTTTTTTTTTATTTTTTAATTATTTAATATTAATTTTTTTTGTTCTATATTTATATTAATTAATATAATATTGATTTTCTTTATTTAGCAATTTTTTTTTGTTGGATTTAAAACAATCAATCATTAAATGGTGTAATAATTAACTCTAATTACTATCATTAGGATTTAACAAGGATTATTATTGTTTAATAATGGATATTATCTTATTACTATTATTACTATTAATTATTAATACATTTCTTTATTAATTATTTACTTAATTAAAAAAAGTAAAAAAAAAAAAAAAAATAGTGACCTTTTTTTTATTTTTTATTACTATTACTATTTTTTTTTATTATATTATATTTTAATTTTAAATAGATAAACTATTAATAATAATTAATAATAATAATAATAATAATAATAATAATAATAATAATAAATTTACTATTTTTCTTTATTATTTATCATCATCCTAATGACATTTAATATTATTGATACTATAGAATTTATAAATTTTTTAATCCTCTATTCTAATAGATAAAATTATATATGAATCAAAAAAAAAAAAAAATAATTATTTATATATATTATTTTTTTTCCATGTTTAATATTATTTAAAGTTTTTCATTTATTTATTTTTTTTGTATTTTTTTTTTTTAATTTTCTATCATTATTTCATTGTTTATGAATTGCTATAATTTTATTTCATTGTATTTTATTTTTAAATTAATTCATCTAAAAAAAAAAGCATAATATAAAGATTCAACAAAGGAAAGGAATCCGTTGAGGATGACTCAATTAAAGGATTAGCTATTATTGAATTTTGTAATGAATTAAAACAAAAAAAAAAAGAAAAAAAAAAGAAAAAGAAAAAAAAGAAAAGGAAAAAAGTGGATTGAAAATGGCATAGCCATAAATTAAAATTTTAATTTTTATCACAAATTTTTTTTTTTTTTTAAAAAAATTTTTTTATTATTTTCATTATTTTCATTATTTTTTTTTAATTTAAAAATATATATAATATATAATATATATTTTTTTAATTTATTATTATTATTATTATTTTTTTTATATATATATATATATTTTTTTTTATTATTTTTTAGAGTTTAGATTGAAAAAAAAATTAAAAATTATTTTTTTCTAAAAAAAGAATTAAAAATGTCATATTTAATTCATATAAAATTAAAATAATTAACCTTAATTAAATTAAATTGAAATAAATAATAGTTATATAAAAAAAAAAAAAATCCACTCTTCTTAAATATATATATCTATATATAATATAATAATATAATACAAAATAATAAAATGAAAATATATTGTTATTTTTTATATATATAAATAAAAACAATAAACAATACAATATACAATATATATAACATATATATTAAGATAGATTAAAAATTAAAACTTATTATAATGTTATAAAAAAAAATTTTTTTAATTAATTATATTGATATTGATATGAATAAATATTAAATTTGTGAAAAAAAATTTTTTAAAAAAAAAAAGAAAGGAAAAAAAATTTTTATAATTTTATGATTTGTGACAATCATTTTATGTTAACTTTATTTTATATATTATTATGATCTACTTTGAAATTCTATTTATTTAATTTTTTTTTGTAAAAAAAAAATATATATTAATTAACCTATTATCCTATATTATCCTATATGATTATATATGATTATATATTGTAATATATTGTAATATATTCAATATCAATAATATATTATTACTATTTTTGTACATTTTGTACCTGATATCTAATAATGAATATTATTTAATTAAATTAAATTAAATTAAAAAAAACTTTGTATCACCTTCATCATTTCTATTTTTTACTTGGAGATCAAAAAAAAATATTATTTTTTAATTTATTCAAAAAAAAATTAAAATCATAAAAAAAAATCCATAAAAAAAAATTAAAAAAAAATTAAATAATTAAAATAAATAAAATTAAAAAAAATTGTAAAAAAAATTAAAAGGCAATCAATAATCAATAATCATTCAATCATAATATTAATTATTAATAAGTAATAATTAAATAAAAATAAAAGTTAATAATAATAATAATAATAATAAAAGAAATTTCGAATACTTCCATTTCATCTATATTATTATTATTTATTTTTTTTCCATAGTACAAATGTCAAATGATTAAATATCCTATTAAAAATAATAATATTAAATAATAATAATAATAACAATAAATATTTGTAAAATATTTTAAATTAACTAAAATGAGGGTTTTTTTTTATATATTATTATTTATTAGTTTGTGATATTATTAATTATTACTTTTTATTATTACTATTATTATTACTTTAGGATAGTAGTATTTAACTTATATAAATGTGTTTATGTATAATTTATCTATAATAAATATAATAAATATAATGAATATAATAATAAATTATTTGTTCTTTTTTTTTTTTTTTTTTTTTTAATATAATATTTATATATATATAAATAAGAATTCGGATAATTATGATGTTTAATTATAAACATTTTTTTTTTATTTTCCTTTCCTTTACATTTATTTATTGATTTATTAATAATTTATTTATGTATATATATTATATATTTATATATTTATTTATTATTGTTATTATTAATATTGTAATTATAATTTTTTTTTTCTAAATGAAAATGTTCATAGTCAACTACTTTATTTTTTTTAGGTTATTTTTGGTAATTATATTGATATATATACTATCATTTATATTTATTTATTATTATTAATATATTATTAATATATGACTATGTATTTAATGTATCATTTAATTTATTTATTTATTCATCCTTCATTCAAATTTTTTTTTTCTTTTATTTTGTATTTTTTTTCCCTTTCATCTAAAGAAGAATAATAATAAAAAAAAATTAGAATTATAAGAATTGTTATAATTATAAGAATTGTTATAATATATACACAACAATTAATATGGTTAAAAAAAAAAAAAAAAAAAAAAATAATTAAAAGAAAATTAAATTTAATTATTGATAATAATTTTAATTATTATTATTATTATTATTATTATTATTTTTTGTATGTAAGGCTTAGTTTACTTTATCCATTACTAATTAATTATAAAATTATTAATTAATTATAAAATTGTTAATTAATTATAAAATTATTATAAATTAATTATATATATATATATATATTAATATATTTTTTTTTAATATGGATGCATAAATTGTTAATACCATTACAAATAATTTTTTTTTTTTTTTTAGATTATTACTCAAAATTTGTATCATAATGAACAAAAGCAAAAACAAAGCAAAAAAAAAAAACGAAAACAAAAAAAAAAAAATAAAATTATATATATATAGATACAATATGTTTTTAAATATATTATTATATATCATTTTATATCATTTTATATAACGATATATATATATATATATATATATATATATTTTTTTTTTTTTTTTTTAAAAATTTTAAATTTTAGTCT